>JAZGTJ010004859.1:0-16835 GCA_036877575.1 Botia almorhae
GATGATTCAGTTTTAACATTTCCTTTTTTACAGGCCGATTTGTCCAAATATAACAATGTGACTGTGTTCTTGGCACCCGGAGTGGTGAGTGCTCACAGATGTCCTTCCTCCAGTTCCTCCAGATTTGAGAAAATCACCCAAATATTGCCGTATTCATTTAGAATTAGCCACAGAAAACTATCGTTACATCATTCGAAAATATAACCTACTTGCAGCTCTGCTTATGTCCCGTGATTTCTGATCAATAGGTTTTGATGGACAACACAGTGTTTTGAGTCATTTTGAACAGACCATGTTGTCTGAGATAGACAGGAATAGACAGTGAGATACAGGGATGTAATGTACCATCATGGCATCAGAATGAGCTGTGTGAATGCAGTGACTGATGCTAAATGATTTGTGGTCTGCAGATGGAGGTGCTGGGAAGAAAACTGGAGCACGAGTTGACTGATGAGGCTCGTGTGATTGCCTGTCGCTTTCCTTTTCCAGACTGGACGCCCACAGCCACAGAGGGCGAGGGACTGGACCAGACCTGGGCATATGACATGAGCACCATACGGCAGAATTCAACACTATACAAAGAGTGTAACATGTAACATTTTCAGACGCTTCTAACCAAAGTGACTTACAAAGTGACTTACAAAGTGACTTACATGCAATCAAGGTAAACAGGTCATTAGTTTATTAGTTTATCAATGTTCCCTTGGAATTGAACCCATGATCTTGTGGTTGCTGGCACTGTCACCATGCTGTACCAAGTGAGCTAGGCAGACACCACACTACATTTGAACACAAAAGTTATTCTTTTGCGTTGCTTAAATAGTAGCATAACTAGTTGGTTATTATGACATACACAAGCTGTATGTAACATACTTACGTTTATATTGAACACAAAGCAGATATTATTGTCTGTGTTATGAAAGTGTGAAGTGAACTTTGAAATAAAGAGATGTATTTTTGACTTTCATCTCAAGATGTGTATTATCCACACGTCAGATGACCATCAGTGGTACTTGAGAGTCAAACAGAGTTGAGCTGGCTATAGTGAGCTTTGGTCTGTTTCCTAGAACAGCAAATATCACAAAGATTCTAAGAATGAGTTAGCGTGTCTCTTCACCACGTGCAGACAGGTGATTTAAAGCTTGACCTTCCAGATAATTCACTCTTCAAAGGTCTCGAACCCATAAACCACAAACTGGATTAGTATCAAACCCGAGTCTAGATGTCATGTGTCATTTCAGCCACGCGGTGTTGCTCTGACACCTTCAGCAATATTCTTCAGAAGACGTTCATTCACGAATGTACACGTCTGTCTGTTTGAGTCAGTGTATTGCTGATCTGCATGAAAATGCTTGAAATCTTATTATGTTTTGATATTGTTTATGTGAGACTGAAAATGACTGTCAGATTTTGCATTTTTGCTAGACATAAATTTCATATGCGCTCTTAGGATTTGTATTTTTTTTGTCAGACGCATATATGTATCGATGCGTCCTAATAGCTTATATATTGCTTATATATTTGAGTCAGACGGATGTGTATCTGTGCGGTGTTAGACTGTAAGACGTGCATGTATTTTAAAAGCACGGATAAGATGTAAACGCATGTGTGTTTCGTCAGCATGTGTGTAACACATGTCAGTGTGAAGTCTGTGGGATGTTTAAACGCCGAGCGCGCGAGCCTTATAGGGTCTTCCCCTCTGATGACGCAGTTCGAGAGCGCGCGGGCGCCGGGGTATATAAAGCGAGGAGACGCCGGTGCAGCGCACATGCACACGCTCACTAGAGACATGGAGACGTTAAGGAACACCTCCTACCCATCCATAACCACCAATACTGACAAAATGTGTGAACTCAATAAAATAAGTGAGCAAGGATGGGAGAAGGCGGAAGATAACAGCCGGACGCGCACAGAGTATTCAAGAATCATTACAGATCCGAGTACTGGAAAATGTTACTGCCGGGGAAAAGTTTTGGGCAAGGTAATGCACTCAGTTATAATGCAAATATTAACCGGGTTATTGTATGTTTAATATATACCACGATATTATATACTTTATAAGATAATACAGGCATGCATGTTTCTATAATAGTGTTTATACTGTTATATTGGTGTTTATACTGGTAGTGTGCATACAGTTGCGTTTGCTTTTCTATCTTTGTCGTCTTTAAACTTGTCTCTTTGTGTCTTAGGGAGGCTTCGCGAAGTGCTACGAGATGACAGATCTGTCATCAAGTAAAGTGTACGCGGCCAAAATCATCCCGCAGGCGCGCGTCTCCAAACCGCAGCAGAGGGAGAAGGTAAAACTCACGACACATCAATAACATCACACACACTGATCTGATGAGACCAGTCACTGATGCCCTGTATCCTGTTACCCCAGATAAACAGAGAGATCGAGCTGCACAGATCACTCGTCCACAAACACATCGTTCATTTCTATCACCACTTCGAAGACAAAGACAACATTTATATTCTGCTGGAGTATTGCAGTCGAAAAGTAAGTTTTTAGTTTTCATCTGAGTTAAAGCTGCAAGCCGTAACTTCTGCCTCTCTATCGCCATCTCTGTTTGAAACATCTTTAACATTCTTTACGTGTGTTGACGTCAGATGAAGTGAAACTGACAATTTCCCACGAAATCCGACCCGACAGCTAAAATGATCCAAAATCATTTTTATAAACTTACAGTTGTGATAAGGAGACACTTTTGACCACTGATCTGTTATGTACTTGTTCAATAACTGATTTTGTTTATATTTTATCTGAAAAGTGACAGGCTGCAGCTTTAAATGCAGTTGTTTTGCTGTGTTTTATAGTAAGGTAATTGGGCTTGACCACAAGCTAATGATTATTGTTGATCTTTATTTAGTCACTGGCCCATATAATGAAAGCAAGAAAAGTTCTAACAGAACCGGAGGTGAGATATTACCTGAAACAGACCGTGTCTGCTTTAAAATACCTTCATGATCAGGAGATACTGCATCGAGACCTGAAACTAGGTATGCATACAAACACTCACTTTATTTGCATGATGTACATGAACAGTCCATGCGTTTATTAAGTGATGTACATGAACAGTCCATGAGTTTATTAAGTGATGTACATGAACAGTCCATGAGTTTATTAAATGATGTACATGAACAGTCCATGAGTTTATTATATAATGTACATAACCAGTCCATGAGTTTATTAAATGATGTACATGAACAGTCCATGAGTTTATTATATGATGTACATGAACAGTCCATGAGTTTATTTGCATGATGAACATGAACAGTCCATGAGTTTATTTGCATGATGTACATGAACAGTCCATGAGTTTATTTGCATGATGAACATGAACAGTCCATCAGTTTATTTGCATGATGAACATGAACAGTCCATGAGTTTATTTGCATGATGTACATGAACAGTCCATCATTTTATTTGCATGATGAACATGAACAGTCCATCAGTTTATTTGCATGATGAACATGAACAGTCCATGAGTTTATTAAAGTTCAAAATCTTTCATTTATTTTTTCTTAGGCAACCTTTTTGTGACTGACTCAATGGAGCTTAAAGTGGGAGATTTTGGGCTGGCTGCCAAACTGGAGCCGGTTAGCAACAGGCGCAGAACAATCTGTGGAACACCCAATTACCTGTCGCCGGAAGTGCTTAACAAACAGGGCCATGGCTGGGAGTCTGACGTGTGGGCTCTGGGCTGTGTCATGTATGTTTAAAGCTTTTGTGTGTCTTATAAAGTCAAGCTGTGTAGAAGTTCCTTAATATGAACAAGCAATGATTGGTGGATTAGCTTTGGTTCTTAAATATTGTAAATAGCAGCACATGGAAGTTACTGGTGTGTAGTTTGTTTAATCTGACATTACTTAATGTCTACCAAACATTGTCTAACCTACCACCTCCTCTCCAGGTACACCATGCTCACGGGTAAACCTCCATTTGAGACCACTAACCTGAAGGAGACGTATCGATGTATCCGAGAGGCATGTTACACCATCCCGCCCACCCTCTCTCCCCCCGCCAAACAGATCATCTCCAGCATGCTCGCGCAGGAGCCCGTGGACCGCCCTCACCTGGATGACATCATGCGGCATGAGTTTTTCATCCAGGTGAGTTGATGTGCAGCATCACGGGTTGCTTTCATACACCAGCCAGGCTGTTCTCAGCCAACAATTTTAGGTTGTAAGAATGTTTCCTTAACGTTTCCATGAAGTAACAAACATGTTCTTTTGAAACATTATTTTAAAAGTTCTAGGAATGTAGAACATTATTGTTTGGTTATAAGAATGTTACTGAAACATTTTTTAAATTCTGTAATGTTTTCAAAACGTTTCACTAACAACTTAAGTGTTTTTGATATATAATACATCATGGTAAAAATGTTCCTCTAACGTTACTAATATTTTTTGATAACTTTGACAGAACTTTGACAGAGAATGTTTGCCAGTGTTCTGAGAACGTTTCCTGTTAGCTTGGTTGACGTTTCCTCACATCTGATGTTGTGATGGTTTTTTGCAGGGCTTCATGCCTGAAACTCTTCCAGTGAGCTGCTGCCACTCCGCTCCAGACTTCCACATCTCCAGTCCAGCCAAGAGCTTCTTCAAGAAGGCTGCTGCTGCTCTCTTCGGTGGCAAGAAGGACAAAGCCAAGTACTATGAAAACATAAGTGCGTTCTCATTTATCTCTGAAATCCAGATTTGTGTTTTATGGTGTTTAGTTCATGTCTCTTGACCTTTAAGTCAACTTCACGTTTGTGTACTTGTTCAAATTCATTTATAGCAGATATAAACGTCAAGCTGTAATCCGTAACTGCTTTGGTTAAAAATGAACAAAAATGAGTTATTGGGCAGGTACATGACAGTTTAGTGTACAACACGGTAAGTTTATAATAATGATTTATAATTTGAGCTGTCAGGTCTATTTTTACGGGAAACGCCTGTAAACAGAAAGAAGATCCGGCTACTGTACACATGTACTGTAGATGGTGCAGCATTTGTAACTTGTTCTTACAGCAGTTGTTTATCATTTAACTTAAGTTTATAACTTGTTATCCATGTTAAGAAAACTCTGCAAGTAACCCGCAATTTTATGTTTCAAACAGAGATGGCGATAGAGAGGCAAAAGTTACAGATTTTAGCTTTAAAAAAAAATTTCTTCAGGGAAAAGAGATAAAAAACTTGTTTTTAACTTTTCGGGCAACTATTCTAATTTTTGTCCAGTTAAACGCTGCCACTGACTAGCAAGCAGCAAATCATGGTTCATGGTAACTAAAACAACCCTTCTGATAAGCACTGCCCAAACTTCCTGTTTCAACAGGAAATAATACAGGAAAAAAACGATACATTCATTTCTGGGTTCACCTTCAATAAAAGCGTGTCTTTCCCTACAGATCGGTTAGCCAAAGAAGAGGAGGACATATATAAGCTACGCCAAGACTTCAGAAAAAACACCATCAGCAGTCAGATTACTACACAGTTGTGCGAGGTGAGCAGTGATCTGGTTTCAGCGCTATAATAAGAAGTCATTCATCAGCTGTGAATATTAATGAAGGTTGAGTGTTATGTCATTCATGACACACACACCCGGCTGTTTCTCCTCTTTAGGAAGTAGGAACTCCGTCAGCACATGCAAGGAAGTCTGTTACCCAGGCAACTGCCGGAAGACCGCAGATGAGAGATACCATTCACTTGATTGTGAGAGGCAGCTTGGGTAGCTGCGGCAGCAGCAGTGAATGTAAGTGTGTGTTTGTGTATGCATGTCTGCATTTGTGTGTGTGTTTGTGTGCATGTCTGCGTTTGCGTGTGTGTATGTTAGTCTGTCTGTGTGTTTGCGTGTCACTGTTTGTGTGTGTGTGTGTATATGTTTGTCTGCCTGTGTGTTTCACCTGTTAGTGGATGTATGGATTTCTCTGGTCTGCGTGACTCCAGCTCAGTCAGTGAGGCAGGCTGATGTGTTGTGTCCTGCTGTCTCTCTGCAGGTCTTAAAGACAGCACCATTGGTACAGTGGCTGAAGCTGTCATTAGTGTACTGAGAGGCTGCCTACAACACATGCCTAAAGGTGAGAAACCCCATTACAAGCCTCACAGCAGGTGTCCGCTGTACCACATCCTGCTCTGTAGAGTAAATGAAGTCTTTGCCTCTAACAGAATTTGTTTTCTCCCCACAGCTGACAGTCTGCCCAGAGGAAACAGTTCTAATAACCTGAAGTGGGTGACTAAGTGGGTGGATTATTCCAACAAATACGGCTTCGGCTATCAGTTGTCTGATAACACGGTGGGCGTCCTTTTCAACAATGGAACACATATGAGTCTTCTCTCTGACAAGAAGTAGGTGCTTCAAGTTCACCGTTTCGTTACTCAGTTCTGTTACGTTTTTAAATGCCACCAGGTTCAAATCTTGACGTTGTAATGTCAGTTTGTGTTTATTTAATTTTTTTAATTACGCGATACGTATTCACGCAGTAGCTAAAAATGTTGTTGATAGCATGGTTTAAAATATTCCAAATTGTGTTGTGTTGGTTGGCACTGATCTAGATCGTCTTTAAAGAGGGTCAATACATCAATATCCTGAAATGTTATTTGAATTACAAAAGGCAATATGTGTAAAATATCGAAAAAGAAAACATTCAACCTCTCGTAAGGTCACATGACTCATTTATACAGTGAGTATTGTTCTGCAGTTACTATGCAGAGAGTAATAGATTTGGGATGGTTATGCTCTGTAGGACTGTTCATCAGTATGCTGAGCTGGGCCTGAAGTCTGTTTTCTCCATTCTTGATGCTCCTGAATGTGCTGTCGCCCACGTCACCATCCTGAAGTACTTTACCCACTACATGGAGGAGAATCTAATGGACGTGAGTGTGTCACCTTTTTCTCGTATATCAGATGTTCTAGAACTCGTATATCAGATGTTCTAGAACTCGTATATCAGATGTTCTAGAACTCGTATATCAGATGTTCTAGAACTCATATAGCAGATGTTTTAGAACTCGTATATCAAATGTTCTAGAACTTGTAGATCAGATGTTCTAGAACTCATAGATCAGATGTTCTAGAACTCATAGATCAGATGTTCTCACCTTAACTTCAGGTTTATACAATCTGTTGTGTTGTTTATATGTTTTGAATATCCTGACTTCTCCTGCAGGGAGGGGATGTGATAAGTGATCCAGACACCCAGAACACCAGAATCTATCTTCTGCAGTGGCTGAAGTCAGACAGAGCTTTACTGATGCTTTTCAACGACGGCACTTTCCAGGTAAAATTACAGTCTTCTCATTTATCAAAAAGCAGCTAATAGCAACTAGAGAACTCTTCCACCTATGAACATCTGCAAAACTTTAGTCCATGTAGGAAGCTTGTGTCTTGTGTTCTGTGCGTCCATCGAGACCTCGGGATGGTTATTAGTTCTTGATCTGTGTAAAAATCTGTGTACTGTACAGGACTGTGGAAAGGAGAACCCAGCTTACAATTCTAGGTTGTAAGGAACGTTTCTGCCTTGTTTCCATTAAGTAATAAAAACGTTAAAAAGGTTAAAACCCAGTTTTTTAGACGTTGTATTAACGTTGATGCTTGGTTATAGGGAAAGTTATTCAAAGATTATTTAATTCTGTAACAATAAGAGTAATGTTTTTGATATATGAGGTATAACACTAAAGAAACATTCTACAAACATTACTGTAAGAAAGTTTCTGATAACTTTGAGAAAATGTTAGTCAACATTCTGAAACATTATGAAGGTCACAAGCCTTCCTGTATTAACATCCTGTATCCTGTGAGAGAATTGTCAGGAGTAACTAAAGGTTTTGACTTTATCCTCCAACAGGTGAACTTCTATCACGACCACACGAAGCTCATCCTGTGCACGCAGCAGGAGGAATACCTGCTGACGTACATCAACGAGGAAAGAACGTCTGCCACCTTCAAACTGAGTGCTCTGCTGACTGCCGGATGCACCGCAGACCTGCGCAGTCGTCTGGAGTATGCGCTGAACATGCTGCTGCAGCGCTGCAAGTGAGGCAGTCCAGGAGAACAGCTGCTCATCGCATCAGCCAGAACCGATAGTTTCCTTTAATAAAAAGGTATAGAGGAGGTGAACTGATGCTGAACTGAAGTCTATAGAAGGTTTTTGATAACAAAGCAGACTGGTTGGATTTCAAGGCCTGATGTTTGAAGACAGGAGTGATAAGGAATGGGGTGATATGAAGATGGAGGAGTCGAGTAAGGAAAACAATCTGAGCTTGAATCTTGAAAAAGTATCAGACTGCTTGCATGGTAAAATGTCGATGGGTATCATGTGCATGTGATTATCTGCAGAAATGAATGCCTGATCGTTTCTCTCTCAGTCCAGACCAAGTATTTATTGTGTACATAGTTCCTTATTTATTTATTTATTGATGAATAAAACCCAGAATTGTAACATTTGTCCAATTATTTTTTCTTTTTATACTTTTAACTACCATAGTACCATATATGAATTAATCACATTATATTACGTATTCTTAAAGTGCTCTTGAGGGTTTGATTAAGTTGAGTGGCAAAGAAAACTACAAGCCCCACAATTAGAGACTGTTTGAGTGACTGATCGCCACCAGCTCGGCCTCGATTGGCTGATTAAGGTGTCCATCCTGCTGACACAACTGAGATAATGTGTTTTATCTTCAAAATTAACACAAAATGACAAACCACACATCAATAATGCATCAACAGACATGAAGGGTGGAGGAAGACACACCACAAATCGGCCATGAGATGACGATGATGTCATTAATCCACTTTCCAGATAATGGAAATAAGGAAACATTACATTAACATGTCAAGTGAATGAACCTACTTCATCTCACAATCACACCTCACAAATGGAAAAACTTTTTTGAGTTAAAACTCTCAGAAAGAATTCAGCCTCACCTTTATTACCAAGCCACACCTGAAACGGTACATCTGGAATAATACAGGTGCATCATGTGATGATACTGGAGTGTATTTAATCACTCTTATCTTAACTCCACAATCAAACATTTGTCTGAAAGACCCAACCCAAAAGTCCTCGACTTTCTCATGCCCAACAGCCTTTTGACTGACAGGTTCTCTTGAAAGGAAATAAATAGGCTAGCCAATAAAAAGAGGCTAAAGTAAAACTAACAGGGAACATTCTCAGAACATCGGATGTTTTATAAACGTTCTTTCAAAGTGTGAAATGGAAACGTTCTTACAACCTAAAATTATTAGCCGGTTCATTCCTGCTCATTAATACTCGGACATAATCCGGATGTCATTTCTCTTTTAGGAACGTCTCTGTTTGGTGAATTTAAGCCTCAGTGCTCTGACACAATCCTTCAGGGTAGAATTATTACTTCACCATGATTTAAGCTATTTTAACAGAAGCTTTGTGCTTTTCTGTAATTCCCTGACCTGAGAAAAAAATGACGGTCAGCCAACCTTATCTTCAGTGAGGATGACTCACATACTTCAAAGAATTCTCTGCCAGCTCCGCTGTTGAGCGAGTGTGTCGCTGGTAAACCGCGTATGCGTGTGTGTTGGTATGTTTCTATCTGCGTGTCTTTGTTTATGTGTTTGTGAATACGAGCAGCTGGTCTCTGAAGTAATAGCTCAGATAAATGCTTCAGCGCACGTGTTGTGCTGAGACGTGGGCTTCACCACAGGCTTGGGAAACTGATGGAACATTGTTTGTATCAAACATTACGTCATTTCCCAAACTGATCCGACCCTCAGATTTCACTTTTGACCCTGCAGGGGGGAATACAGCTTGAAAGGAATGCAGAGTGAGGAAATCAATAACCAGAAAAAATCCTCCAAAGTTCAACACAAAAATGATTTTTGTTGAAATGTTGTTGTTTTCAGCAGCCCACACGCTACCACACTGTGAATTTGTTTAGCAAGTCTACGCAGCTAACTGGACAATAGCTCATGTTTTCTAGAAGTTATTTTAATGCTGTGATGTTAGTAGAACACTGTATATTATATATACCACAAATGTACTTAATTCTTAAGTAGTTAGAGAAATGTTTTAAAAATGTTACAGATAAAGGAAATGTTTAAATAAAGTTCTTATATTGTTTCTTGAACTTTCTAAATAGCATTTTTAACATTTCTGTTACTTCGTGAAAATGTTAGGAAAACATTCTTACAAACTGAAGTTGTTAGCTGGGTATGTGATCAATGCTTAGCGAAACCATGTGATCGGAAGGACACGAAAGTGGTACAATGTCTGCAGGATACATTTTATTCTGAATTTTGAAAGGCTGGTCTTGCAATCACTGAAATAATCAGCTCCACAACCTCCTTGACACTCTGATCAGAGGAGAACTCTCTCAGATACAAGCCAAAGAGGGTCTATCAGCAGTGAAGAGACTCAGGATGTGGGAGGTATACTTCACGACTCCTTGTATTCAGTCTTAAACCTAGAATTCCTTTGGGTCCAAAATCACATGTCTTCCACATGCAAGAAACCCAACTGGCACATTATCTTGCTAAGAATAACTTTCTTGTTGCTGAAAATGCCAGAGCTTCCCACGTAGACGCACACACAGCGCGTCCCCACTTAGCTAACAAGGCTAATTCAGTCTCTGACGTCAGAAATCACATCCAGAAAAGTAATAGATAGAGAGTAACTCGTTTATACACAATGAGAGCACCAGTTTTGCGTTATTTCATTTTTACCTCATTGTTCAGATTGTTCACGAGGGCATGTCTGAGTAGTTCTGAATAAAATTGCAAAATCAATATGATATGCCTGCTTATGCCTAATAAACTGATAAATCAGCCCTCAGATTTTCATTGTTAAAGCACAAGCAGAGTTTAACAGAAATGTATTATGGAGCTACATGGCAGTGACAATATCAGATGGTACAAAATTACTCTATCCCTTAAAAATAGGTGCTGTTACATACAGTGTTGATAGTGCTGAACATTAGCTGAGGTTTTCAAATCCCTGAGGCATGTTGACTTCCTGAACTGCTGGAGTTCAGTAAAATGTCACCTGTGATGTAATCAGAGTGTACCGTGTGTCTGTTTTCACCAGGTCTTGACTCTACAGTATATGCATCCCACAAGACATTTAATAAGGTTGAGTGGCAGCTCACAGGAGCTTCAACGAAAGGACACTGACAATATTACATCACAAAAATGGGATCATGCTACCTCTGGAAGCTGCAGTGATAAAAAGACAGTATTTAATCTGAAGTAAACAATGTTTTGGATGCTGTTAAACCAGTAAGAGGCCGTGTGTCTTACAGTTCTTTACAACAGGCTTCCCATTTTTGAGAGCAACATTTTAAATCATGTGCTTATTTGAAAAATTCCAATGACACAAAACAGCAAATGTCTAACAAAGAATTTGTACGCACCCTCTCTCTCTCTTAGCAGTGGATATACCCAATAAAAGCAATACTGTTTCTGTCAACAGTGGCATTAGACAAACAATGGTTCTGTGTATTTACACCATCAAATCCTGGACACACATCCTTGTGAATATGTTTGTCGGATGGAAGACTGTGTTTTTTGTGGCATTACAGCCTGGATGTTACAGTACCTTCGTATTATCATAATAATAATTAAATAATAAAAATAAATTATTTAAGGGGTGTTTAAATTCCTAAATGTACTTGACTTTTGTTCCAGATTTATTTGCTTTGCATTTGTAATGTAAATACACCAAGCGAATTTTATTCCGATGTTTCCAGCGCACCAGTTTCACTGAGATATTGCTTTTGTAATTGCTGTCCTGAATATTATTTGGTTTCTTATGTTGCCCTGCAGGAGAAAGTTCTCATAACTGAGGTGAGAAAAGGAGTCTGAATTTTAAAACACAAAGATGATTATGGCTACAGTGTATTGTTAGTGGAACAGACTGGTAGACGGTAAAGATCTACTGTGGTGCTGATCAGCAAACTTAGAGCCCTCGGCAGAATTGTGCAGACCAGAAATGGCCCAAAATCTACCCAAAATGAAAGACAAACTGGAATTCTGTACGGTTGCTTACAGCACGTAACCCTTACCTCAGCTATGAAACAGTTATGTCTCCTGCAGGAGGGTGGGTGTGCGCGTGACTCATACTGGGCTTGTCTGTGGGTAGAAATTCGTAATTTCTGCTTCGGGCTTCAATAAAAGCAAACTGAATTTCGGCTCGTCTTTATTAGGGTCTTATGGGGAATGTGTCAGACACAGACTTGTTGGTGCACATCTTTCAGTTCAGAAATCCCAACATGACACACACCCAACCAGCAGCTGCAATACTGCAAACACTGTAGAGTTAATGTCATTATGTCACATCTGGTCTGGCGGCTCAGAGACTGTGGCCAGAGGCATTATCTTTCAATAGACTGATGCTATGATGTGCCCTACAGCTGGCAACCCAGGTGCCTGGAGACTGTGGAAACAAATATACACAGTACCAATATTACACTGAACGCCTTCATATGCGGCATTAACTGTATGTCAACAATGAGAGACTTTGGTTAAGCACTGTTATGATTCATTTATCCACCCTGCATTTGGAGGGCTGTAACACTTTCAAAATAAATGGTTTGGTTTGGCTGACTAGGACTCAAACAAAGAGCTAAAAGTGATTTTGTAAACCAGGAGATGTAGACCAGCTGCAGGTTCTCTCACAGCCACAGTCACATCGCAAAATACAGTCGCTGTGTGCCTCACTACAGAAATATATTACTTTTCCAATGTATTGTTTTTAAGCAAATCTCTATATTACTGCATTTTTTGTGTGCCAGTTATTTTAAGTAAGTCAGCTATTTGCATAACTACTACAAGAGAAGTCCCTTTAAGGATGTCTCCGGGCGGCTATGAGGGAAGACATATATAAATCTAAATCTAAACTCGCTGGTTAGGATCACAATTACACAATATATTTCTGACCAACTACAAACCTAACATCAGTTGTACCTTTAATTCTGTTTCTTAAACTCACAATTGCGCTATAGAATAGCTTTAGGTACCGCGCATGCGCAATGGTTTCTGTATTCTATAGTCTTTAACGCAAAGAACGTGAGACAGAATCGATGCGAGGAAAAGACTCAAATAAGCAAATAACCGCAGGTTAAGAGGGACACTGCATCACCTAATCTCGTCCAAAATGTGGTTTCATGCATATAAACATCCTTCTGACTCCTCACGAGTCTCTAAATGAAATCTCAGGTCAATTGTTGCGCGACTCCAGTTTCTAAATTACCTTAATTGTGACAAAATCCCCTGATTATAAAGTCAGTAGAAAAAGATTATTAAAGACATTCAGAGTTTAAAGCAAATTGTGTATGAGCGATAATAACAGCGATGATGTTAGAAAGCAGCACTAAGAACAACACGAGTAAATAACTATGATGAGCACGCTGTAAAATTCAGACAGACGCTTCTGGAAAACGGGGTTAGTTGAGTAACGCTGGTGATTGATTACTTATGATAAATAATAAGCGGCTTTAAACAGCCTGATGACACGAGCACCGATCGCTGTTTATGTGTGTCAGTGAGCTCTCTCTCTCTCTCTCTCTCTCTCTCTCTCTGCGTCATTTCTGACACCTGTTTCCGGTCTCCTGCCACACTTCTGTATGACCCTCATCCACCCACCACAAACCATCACAATCCGCCGCACCCCACCGCGCTCGGTTCACCGCGCCACAGCTTCCTGACTCGCGGTGTACCCGTGCAGACGCAGCGGATCTGCCCGTGGAAACCAAATGTGTAACGCAGCAGAATGAAAACGAGCATAACTTTACATCATCACGATGTATTTATAATCACACGGAAGGTTATGTGATCATACATGACTGGAATGTTAATACCCTCAGAGTATTCATTTCTCGCTGTCATATTATTATCTCTTATATAATATGTGATGTTATGAGACAGTAGATGTTATTTCTTTAATATGTGTGACATTGCTCTCAGTGGTGGCAGGGGTGTTGCAATGCGGTTACTGAGGTTTTCTGAGTGGTTCTTAGGGTGTTGCTATGCGGTTGCTGTGGTTTTCTGAGTGGTTCTTAGGGTGTTGCTATGCGGTTTTCTGAGTGGTTCTTAGGGTGTTGCTATGCGGTTGCTGTGGTTTTCTGAGTGGTTCTTAGGGTGTTGCTATGAGGTTGCTGTGGTTTTCTGAGTGGTTCTTAGGGTGTTGCCATGAGGTTGCTGTGGTTTTATGACTGGTTCTTAGGGAGTTGCTAGGGTAATTTGGTTGGAATATATAAAGTTGTTTAGTAATAGGATTTGCATGTGGACTCTTTAGAACTGTAAACAGCTCTGTTTGACCAGTAATCAACTACCTGCGACTGCTAAGACTACTTTAGCAGGACCCTAACATTGCCCACCCAGAACATCTGAGTTAGTGTGAATTGCTTCATGTGTTCTCGAGGGATTTTTAATGAAGTGCATTCAGTGTCTGTTCTGTGCTGTTCAATCCACGATTCACACAATTCAATGGAATGCATGATGAGGTTCTTTCTTCTCATCATCTGTTGTGCAGGTGTATATACAGCCCCACTCACGCAGCTATTATCAGTCGACTTCCGATTTTTCTGTTTGTGTGGGCAGACCAAGATATTTTCCTTCTGCGTTTCCAACAGGAAGAGAGTCGATTGGGGGGCGGTACTCTCTCTATTTTCTCTCTCTCTCTCTCTCTCTGCTCATGACTCATCAGAACAACCAACATCCACTTTAAAGCACACAGTGCTGTTCAGCTTTTCTGGACTCGCTCCCACTCTGTTCCCTGTCCTCTCTCTCTCCTGGTGTTTGTAACTCCCTGTCTGTGTTTCACAAAGACACAAACACGTTGCTTTGTTCTGTCACGTCTAGACATTCTTTCTGTCTGACAGACATGGGCTCCATAAATCTGTCATGGAGGACATGGTAAGCAGCTGCTGTTTAAGCATCTGTATAGGAGGTTGATGTGTAACAGTTTTGACGTGTTACTCATGCACTATTTGTTCTGTGGACATGAATGAGGCGTCAGCCTGTACTGCTTGTTTAGGAGAGGTTGTTAAACGCTATTGCGTTTCTAAGTGATCAGACTTATGATTTCTTTAGCTAGTAGATAATAAAAGAGCAAAAAAGGCCCATAGACCTACATTGAAGTCACCATGAAATCAACATGCACTATTTTTTATGAAATATTGCAGTGTCATTATTATGTTTATTTAAAGATTTATCAGTGCATCTCATTATTTTTATGTTTCAAGTCATGTGCCTTCGTAATCTTTTATCAAAATCTGAAAATAAACTTTCCCTGTGGAATGACAGACCTTCTCTGATGATGTAAGTCTGACGGCTTGGGCGGAGCCACAGCTGTAACCAAGTCATGCCCCCTTTTCTCAGTTTAACTTTGAATTACATCACTGAAATCATTTGGAACTTCCTGTTCAGGAATCAAAGCAATATCTAGGGACTCAAATAACAAAGAGACGTGTGGATAGACTCTTTTGACTTGGTTCAATAAACACACACCTAGCAATCGCATAACACACTTAAAACCACCTTAGCAACTGCGTAATGCCTTGGCAACCACTGGAGCAGTTGTTTGCGTGGACAGACAGCACTCACATTTTTTAAGAAAATGTAAAATCTTGCTACAAAGCCACGCAGCTTTTAAAATTCACAACATGGAACAACATGGAGTGTGTGTGTTATACAAAGATAAGAAAAGTGTTGCGAGTCAGGAAAAAAATCTGGGTAATTGCATAATTACGAGACAGAAGGCACAGGGAGGTATTGTGTGTTTCTATTTCATTCAGCCAAAACATGTTCATTTAATTTCACAGCCATTGTGTGGCAGAATGTTTTCCAGAACCAAATGTCCTGCTAGATGTGGTGTCGTTCCAAATCTGTCTTAAGAGAAGCCCACTAGCCTGAGGAGAAAAGGGGAATGTTTTCAGCACAGTGAAGGCTGTTTTGTGACTCGTGTCTAGCGTTTCTTACGCACAATCCCAGAGAGCTCGTTAATTATTCAGATATGAATGAAACCTCCCGGGTTTGTTGATCCGAACAGAGAAGAGATGGGAGGAGAAGATGAGGAGGAGAGAGGGGAGAAGACAGAGACATAGAGGGGAGGACTGGAGATCAGACAGTGACTGGATGAATGGAATACTAATGCGGTCGTGTGAGGAGACCAGATCTCGAAAACTCGAGTTTTTTTAGACAGACACGGTTTTGATTGGTTAGTCAGTCTCTCTAGTACTGATTCAGTTTTACTGCAGTCATCTACCACATCACGATGACGACAGACTCCACGGCAACCAGCCATTTCAAACGACTGAGGAAGTCAGAGGGAACATAGAGACATAATTGAAATCAAATTTCAGCCACTTCTGTCTTACTCTGGAGTCAGAAAATAGATGGCATTGATGTAATGCTCGTAGAACTTCATATTTTCACTCCAAACAGAAGAGACAAAAGGAAGTGAACGGTCAGACAGGAAATGTAAAGATTGTGTGAGGAGAATGAGGACTGTCTGTTCACTAAAGGTTTTATTTGGAAACTGTCACTTAAAGCTCAGCAGCACTGAGATCAATTCTTTCTGTCTGTCTCTCCTGCTCTGAATCCAGCTAATCAACAAACAAGCAAATAATGCTCAAGGTTTTAATATATAATAATATTAAAATAATATTTGAGGTACACAAGATGAATAATAGTGAAATTAATGTGGTGGTGAACAGCAGCAGAATAAACAGGAACCAGTTATGCATTAGGGAGACAGAGGCATCACTGAAACAATCCCATTGGTCAACAAACAAAATCTGTCCATCATTTGCCAACAGGGGTTAAATCCAATATACAGTATTGCAAATTTTTGCATTTGCATTACGTTTTTGCAGTA
>JAZGTJ010004859.1:16885-29333 GCA_036877575.1 Botia almorhae
CAAGGTTTTAATATATAATAATATTAAAATAATATTTGAGGTACACAAGATGAATAATAGTGAAATTAATGTGGTGGTGAACAGCAGCAGAATAAACAGGAACAAGTTATGCATTAGGGAGACAGAGGCATCACTGAAACAATCCCATTGGTCAACAAACAAAATCTGTCCATCATTTGCCAACAGGGGTTAATTCCAATATACAGTATTGCAAATTTTTGCATTTGCATTACGTTTTTGCAGTAACTTTAGTAGGACACAATATATCATGTAATATATAATTTTTATATATTATTTTATTGTTAGTGGAGCATTTTAAAAAGTTACAGAAATAGAAAATGTTTGAATTATGTTCTTGTAACCAAGCGATATTGCTAATACAACATCTAATACAATGTACAAGAACATCAACATTTTTCTTAATTGAAACTTTGAGAAAACGTTCTTACAATCTAAAATTGTTAGCTGGGTAACCACGAAAAAACAAGGAATACATCATCAGTGTTAGTAGCTTCAGTTAACCTCACAGACTGTGAAAAACTCAAGAGCATTTAAAAGCCTTGCGTTACATCATGACCATATTAATACTGTAATGTTGTGATGCGGCAGGATCTACAGACTGACTGGCCTCAGAACAGCTTGTTCCTGAACTGATTATTTCTGCCCTCAATACCTGAGACATGCTCCGCTGCTTCTGAAAAGCATTAAGAACATGCACATTCTCTCTGGGCTGCGGGTTCAAGAGGTTCCTCGTCTGTTTGTGAAGCCGGTGCATGTGTTCAAGCGAAGCACATAAAGGAAGACTTGAAGAGTCAGTGTGCTTGCAGGTGGCAATTAAACGCAAGTGGATGAAAGATCTCTGCAGACGTGCTGAAAGTCAAGAACAAAACGTTTTCATCATCATCGTTTTGAGCAACATGCAGTCGAATGAATAGAGAAAAGTGGGTCAGTGTCATGAATGTGTCTGTTGACTGTATAATTTGATGTTAGATTTTGTCATTGTGGTGCCTTTTAAATTTAAAATTCTCTCTGCAATCTGCAGCATTTGCCTCTCTGTCGCCATCTCTGTATGTAACGTTTACATTGTAGTCTTTTACATTTATTTTATTCATGCTTTTGTCAAATGAATTCAAACTGACATTTCCCAGGAAATCGGACCCGACAGCTCAAATCATAACTCATTATTATAAGTTTACCATTGGCCATTGCGAATAGAACAGCGGTAAGGGGGCGGGCTTATTTTTAATTGTAATAGCCACGTGTTGCAGCTGTAATACAAAACAAATAGAAGCTATATGTATTGTGGTGATGATAAACTGGTGATAATCAGTAACTGTGACCTGCTGTGAGCGGCTGTCATTGTTTCTTCCCAGCAAAGGTCTCTAACTCAGATAACTTCACAGGCAATGGGAGTTCCCAAACTCTGGATCCTGTTCTTCCTTTTTTAAATTTCACATCATTGTTTGCAGAAGCAGCCAGTCACACTGAATGATCATCAGTGCTTTTTCCCAAGAACGCTCGGAGCGCTGCCTTGAAAAATGACCTCACCTATTGTTTACCCTCAGCACAGACACAGAACGCTTGAGAGAAAGTGACATTTGCTTTTGCCCTCCTGCTCCTCGCCCTGAAATCAAAACAGACAATAACAGACACAACCTGCAGCTTTTTAACAGCTGATTTAAATCAAAGATTTAATACAAAGGACGAAGTTTTTCACTTCATGTTCATGAACTGGGAAACATCAGAGATTATTAAACTTTCACAAAATGTCTCAACTCCAGTTTCTTCTCTTTTCAAAACAAGCCTGTAAAGACACGCAAGATAACAGACTAGCATGAACGGATGAGATCAGCGTGGTATCGGCTTCCCCTTCGCGCTCTGTAAGTGTTGATGACTAATCGACGTGCGCACACTGGCGTGTCAGTCACGTGTTTATCAGCGGAACTTTTCACATGTGTGAGGTCACAGCAGGAACACAGGTGGCTGATATTATGTTTTTTAAAAACCTGAGCTTAAATCAAAGATTATACAATTAACAAGATTCTAAAGTTTTATTGCTATAAATGTGGAAAACTGCGACGCTAAATATGGCTGCTCTAGCGAAGGCCCGCCCACTGGTAGAAAGAACCAATCGTCAATCGCTAAACAGCAACATTCTTTAGGGGAGGGCTCTGTATGAGGTACTTGAGGTCTTTGTGCAAGCAAAAAAGCTTGTTCTTATAGTGCAATTTAAGCTAAGAAGCAGAAATTATGGTACAGTTGATTTAATTGTTGGTTGGAAACATAATGTTTTATTGTAAATTTAGAGATAGTTGTTTTCCCTCATTCAAGTCTTGTATGACTGAAATAGCTGCCCGGAGGCGTTGCAAAGATGGCCGTCAAGTGCGAAGACTTCCTTAAAGGGACTCAGTTTAATAATGGGATTAAGATCTCATTATTAAACTGGAGCAATACTCCAACAGCTACACTGGCACAGAGCACGCATACTGCAGCATAATCACAGTTCATCCAGATCATACACATACAGATATGAGTTTGCAGGCTATATCCTGCACTGTTATGATTCATAAAGGTCTGGCCAAGGCGTCCACAGGCATTTGAGACCTGAGGCCAGCAGTGTTAACCTGTCCTCCAGCTCTATGGCTAGAAAATGGAGTGTTACCAGCCCACGTTCTCTTTGATGTGCTAGTGATTCAGACGAGAAACCCTCCACTCTCAACACAGCGTCTCTCACTTTTACTCTTCCCAAAGTTCTGTAAAAAATCTCCCACTGAGGCAACTGTGTTTCTCTCTTAAAATCTGTGTGGGCATGTTCTGCCCTCTGTGCACCGACGCCATCATTACATTCGTTACTGCAGCACCTAATTGAAACAGGACAGCTCGTGTAGTTGTCGGCTATAATTAAATAGCTGCGCCTGTCTAATGAGGTTTGGGAGAGTGTGCATGGCTGTCTGGGGATTCTAGACACTGTTTGTACAATGTTAATGGGAGGTGGATGTTTCTAGAGCTCTGTAATTGCCAGTCACACAGTCACACCTCACATGATCAGCTGATAAAAGTTGGAAGCATCTGCAGAGGATGCGTGACATCCTTCCTCAGACAGGATCTATCTATCCATCCATCCATCCATCCATCTATCAGCTGCTTTGAAGCAATGTATCATTGTAAATCTACATACATCTACACAAGCTGTTCTTGCTGCATGTCTATAGTCTAAACTCTTGTGTACTTGGAATAGATTTCTTACATTGTTATTCAGGTATTTTTGGAACTGTTGTGTGCAGGATCTCTCTGGGGGCAAGAAGGTCACACAGAGCATCTATCTGTGGGTTACAGTTACATTTATCAGAATCTGTGACACCGGAAGCGAGTGACAGACTGTTGATGCTGTGAGACAGACACTATTTTAAGCTCAGACCGCCGTGTGCATCGTTGCGTCATCGCATCACATCAAAGCAGCGTCAAATTGCATTTCAATTTCACTTCCCTTTATCTGCTGCTAATGTTATGTTATGATACATACATGATGGAAAAGCATTTGCTTTTGCTGAAAACAAATATATCATGAAGTTCTGAACGTAAGGGAGAAACAGCCACACAGCTTATAAGTCTAGGTTCTAAGAACGTTTCCTTATAGTTTTCATTTAGTAACAAAAACGTTAAAAATGTCAATATATTTTAAATGTCCTAGGAGCATTCAAAACGTCCAGGTTTTGGATGTTGTATTAATGTTTTGCTGATAACTTTGAGAGAACTTGTAGAGAACTAAAAGAAATGTACATACAATAGTAATATATTTTGTATATAAAAGTCTATATTGTTATGTTATGTGTAGTGTATTTGGCCTATATACTAGTGTTTTTGTGGGAGGGCCTGACAGATCAGATGTGATGTTTTGACATGTGTAACGATAACCTCTGTCCAGGCGAATCTCTCTGCACTACTCTGCTCCCGGGGGTCAACACGGGTCGAGATGTCCTGAGGAACTGACGTCCAGCCTCAGGTCAGTGTGATGCATTACAGCAGGACTTCCTGGTTTCCACACAGAACGGAGGTGGTGAGTTTGGAGCACAATGGTGCGCAACAAAACCAACACCCACCTCAGTGTGCTGTGAATGGGTGAGCTATGACTGATCTCAGTACATCCTAAAAAAAGAGCAGGATGTCTCAATAGCCTCTCTGAATATAGTAACACATTTTAAAGACCTCCTGAAGTTCATGTGTATTAGTTTGGAAGACGTTTAAGCAGCGTGAACTGCTTTAGAAAGGTGTGTATAGTGTGGCGCTCATACACGCACCACAAAATATAAACAAATACTGAGAGAGGAAATGTGCATCACAGCTAGCAATTAGTGTCTAAACCTGGTGAGAGAAAGGTGGTGCTAAAAACAGACCCGTTGTTCCTGGCTGAGGGAGGGCATGGCCTGTTTTTAGCATGTCTGAAAGCAAAATGGCATTGTTTTATTTTAAGCACGTATTTAAATGTGCCACAATTTTTAATCATTTGATTTATTCAGATTTATTGTACTGGCCTCAAAGCTTTGATAATGGTATCAGGTTCCATAAGTAACGCATCACAACCATAAAATGAGAATGTATGGATGTTTAAAAATACATATTTAGTAAAACATTACTTAATGTAAATGATGGTATGGTATAATCTTGGCAGGACTATAACAAAGTCCTTGCTTTTTACAGGCCACGTCTATGTGTACTTTGAAATAAAAGTATTGATCAGAATTTGTTTATTGGACTTATTGACAGACTGGTGGGTCTAACTACATGTACTGACTCTCCTTCATACTGCAACAGGAATGTGAATTCAGTAGCTGCTGTGATTCTGGACTGAACCCTGAATCTGTTTCAGGTGTGTATGAACACCTGTACAACTGCAGTCTGACGTCACTTCCTGTAAGCTGAGGCTCACAGAGTATTTACAAACCAAAGAACAGATTTGACACAACACCCCGGGGAATCATTAAAAAAGTAAAACAATGCTAACGAGAACACGGATGCTAATCATCTCCTGAAAATAATCTAGTAATGAACAAACTACATACAAACAAACAAACAGCTTCTTTGGAGAGCATATAACATGTAAACAAATGAAATAACCGGTGTGATGTTTACTACTGCCACCCTGTGGAATATTGCTGTTTTAACACATTTATGAGTTGTGGCGTGTTTTTAGCCCAATCAGTAAGACATTATCAATTATAAACCAAACATTATCATTATAAACCAAACTCGAAATGTGCTCATTTTACTTCACATTATACTGAATATCATGAATGTGATTAAATGGCATAAATGCAATTGCTTTTCTGAAATCACTTTTTAAAACAGTTTATTTACTTTGGCAGGTCTTAGTTTTAAGGGGTCAGTGCAAAAAGAGTCTGTAAATAAACTTTATAAAAGCACAAAAGATTTTTATCTTTTTCATTAAGATTTTTATTACAGCTTGTATGAACTCCAATTAATGCATTTATGTTACTGCAGGGTGTAATCCAGTAAAACGTGTACTTTCAGTTATGGTATGTCTGACAATGTATTTTAATTCTGATTCAGATTCCAGATGTTTTAAAGGCCCAAACTTAAAGGCAAAAAAATTTTATGTTTGAAACATAAAATTGCAGGTTTACTTTACGTACTTTACGTAAAGTAATGCTGAAGTCAAATGAAGCCAGACTGACATTTCCCGGGACCGACCCGACAGCTCAAATCATGAATTATTATAATATTATTATAACATTACGGTTGTGAATCAGTGTAAGTGAAGGAGGAACTTTTGATCACTGATCTGGTAAGTATAACAAGTGATTTTTTTTATCTGAAGTTTCAGCTTTAACATAACTGCAAAATACATGTAGAGACAGTGCGTAACCAGCGGCGTAAACCTATTTGAAAACTGCAGCGCGGATTCGCCATTGGTTTCTGAGGACATCCGGGTACTGCACCGCCGCCAGCCTATGAGGCCGGAGACACTAGTATGGCGGAGGTAAGCTGGCTAGCTGGAGAAAATTATCCGGTTTTTAATCGCTCTCTTTAACTCTTTCATAAGATCTTGTTGGGTTTCGTTGACGTGCTTGCGTGAAGGGGGGTCCTATAGGTCTGGCCTGGAGGTTTTAAGCAGATGAATGTGAAAATGACGATGGTAGACAGGTTTAAGCGAAGAGTGATCCATCAGGATCTTGCAGGCCGTTGAATCTCATCTCCGTTAGCTCACAGGCAAAAGAAACACAAATCGTCGCTTGTTGTTGATACTTTACTCGATATAAACGTGGTTTTATGTTTTTTGTTAAATCGATTGTATTTAAAGATGTAATGCACATGCATGTGGCGCTTGGAGCGGTTAAACTGCAGTAAAGGGTTGTTTATGGTGCGAGGGGATGGGTTTTTGCGCTCTTTGGAGATGACCGCATCCGTGTAGCAGTGATGGGTGTCTGGAGTGTGTCATTAATGTGCTTTTGATGTATAAATGTGTTGTTATTTGAATGCATTGATGAAGGGCCGCAGCCCTGCGTTTGCATTAATGCTTTTATTTGTCCTTTACTGTCATGCACTTTAAAATTTGCATGTAAAATTAAGGAATACTTTTGTGACGTGCTTAATTTTGCTGCTTAGTAAACTATAATGTTTTTATATTGTGTGATAACCCCATACCATGTTTCTTTTTTCTCTTTGCCGTTTTTGTATCTCTGTTTAGGCTTCCTTTGGGAGTTTGAGTCCTGGTAGGTGCCTGTCTTTATTATTGTAGTATTACTGTCGTGATAAATCAGTAATACTGCTCAATATTGGTCTATAACTCATATCACATTATTATTAATATATATTATTGATGTTATGTTCTTATTTTATTAATATCCTCTTTTAAATCATGTTTTAAAATCAGTAATACTGTTGAACTGGAATGTGTTCCGTGTCTTCCGCAGTTGACTCGTTGTCCTCGGAGGATCATGATTTTGATCCGACAGGAGAGATGTTGATTCTTGAGGATGATGATGAGAGAACTTTAGAGGAGGAAGATGAGCTACTGGATGGAGAGAAGAACTTCAGCGCAGAGCTGGCAGACCTGGAGAGGGTAACCTGCATTCATATCAGATCAGCACATACACACATGTGAACTTGAATATGACACGAATTCAGATTCATTGACTTGATTTAGACAATCTTTACTCTGTAATGATCTCTGGACAACACAGACTCTGTTTCTGCTTTGTGACACGCTCGTCTTTAATGTGAACAGGAGGGAAACATGCCCATCGAGGAGTTGTTGGCGATGTATCGCTACGAGGTTTCGGTCAGTTCTGGGACCGGATCTAGTGCAGACAGTTCTTCTGTTGAACTCACAGATGATCTGCCCGACATGACGCTGGATAAGGTAACCAACATGATGCAATGTTCATCTTGTGCACATGTAGTTAAGTAGCCATTTATATGCTTTGTTGATGTTGGGAATATAGTGGAGTGTGCTTATCATAAACAATGAATCACGGGTCATCTTCTGCTACAGGAGGAGATTGCCAAAGATCTCTTATCAGGAGATTATGAGGAGGAGACCCAGTCATCTGCTGATGATCTCACGCCTTCTGTTACCTCGCATGAAGCCACAGACTTCTTCCCTGGAACTCTCAGATGTGAGAACAATACATTTATTGTATTTTTTAATAGCGTAGCTTATGTGTATTGAACTTATGTGTTTGTGTGTAACTATTGTGCAAGAAAATAACAGATCAGTGTTCAAAACTATCCCCTTACCTTGACCTGACTCGCAACAGTTTATGATAATGATTTATACTTTGAGCTATCGGGTCTGATTTCACGGGAAATGTCCGACTTTAAGCAGAGAGGAGGAGGTCTGGCTACTATATCACATGTTCTGTAGATGCTGCAGTGTTTGTAGCTTGTTCTTACAGCAGTTATTTAGAATTTAACCCTGTCATGCACATTAAGAAAGTAACTCTAGTAACATGTCATTTTATGTTTCAAACACAGATGGTAGTAGAGAGGCAAAAGATACAGATTGCAGCTTTAAATAATAGTTCACCATTTGTTATCCTTTTTTAAATGATATGCATGGTTATTATGGTTCAGTGCACTGAATGTGTAATAAACGAATTTGTCATTTATTATGTGTTAACAGGCAATGTGACCTATGATGATGATGATGATGAAGAGTCTGAGGAGGAGGAGGAGGACAGGGTGAGCTGTGAAGATTCTAGGAAGGTTAGTCTCATGCAGTCTCTAGTCCTTGTAGTCAATAATTGTGTTCCCTAAAACTTATCTTTGATAATCAGAATGATGTATTATAAATGTATATAATGATGTATATAAATATGTATATAAATATGTAAATTAGTTCCTGCCCTATTTATTCACACCAGCTCAGACTACCTGATGCACTCGACCAGTTGTTGACATGATTGGTTACAACATGCTAGTGATGTAGAAAATGGGCGGTTTGGCTTTATTTGAGTATATATACACAAGTACATATAAAGCAATCTGCAATTTTAGGTTTCAAACAGATATGGTGATAGAGAGACAAAAGGTACAGATTTCAGCTTTAAAGCAAACACTTATTTTTACTAATTATTATTATTATTATTATTTTTTCCCCAAAAACACAGGAAATAATGGTTGGGTCTCAGTACCAAGCTGAAGTTCCTGAGGGCCTCGGCCACTATAGTGATGATGAAAAGGGTGAGTGTTTTCTTAAAGCGCTTTCTTAACAAGCGTTTTCTTTTCGTGTAAGTTTGACTTCAGAACAGAAGCAGATTTTAACGTGTGTGATGCGTTTAAAGTGTACGAGGAGGAGGATCAGCTGCTCTGGTGTCCTGGCATGCTGTCAGAATGTAAAGTGAGAAACTACCTCAGAGAAGCTCTGACACAGACTGCAGACGGAAGCGCAGACGACTGCACATCTGAACACATCCGGGATAATGAACAGGTCTTTCCTCTCTAAATACTTCTGTTAAAGGTGTACTACGTGATTTCTGACGTGAACCTTTTCATTATTGCATCGGCCCAAAAATAACAAACATGCAAGACAAGCCCCCTTTTGCTGATTGGCTGTGTGAGTGTTATGCTGTTGTGTAGTCTGATCCACTTTGTTTCTTTTTCTAGCAAATATTCACAAAATTGTTTGTATGGGTGTTGATTTCAATTTTCAACCTTAAATTTCACCTTGAATAGAGTTTAAATGAAAATCTTATGAGATGATCTGGGATTATTACAACAATCTTCTTGCTGTCTTTTTTAGGCCTTGTTTGAGCTTTTGAAGTGTAATTATGACACTTACGAGGCACTGACGCGATACCACAGAAACATAAAGACTTTGAAAGGTGAGCTAAGGTCCTGAATGAAGCATCTTGAAATCTGTTGTTCCTGTAAAAGCATAAATGTTCATGCTTTGGTGCTTTGATAGTAGAGTCACCAGCGTGGTCAGAAGATGAGTGCAGGAACTTTGAACATGCGCTGCAGGTTTATGAGAAAAACTTCCATCTGATTCAGAAACACAAGGCGAGTACTAATGCAAAACCTCATTGATATTCCATTTCATTAAGCAGAGTCAGCTAACGTTGCTTTTCTGAATGCGTGGATTCTATATTCTCATGAAATCTCTTTCTAAAATGTTTCAGGTTCAGGGCCGGACTGTGGCAGAGTGTGTGGCCTTTTATTACATGTGGAAGAAATCAGAACGCTTCGACTTCTTCACTCAGCAGAATCGGTTTGGCAAGAAGAAGAGCAGCAGCTACCCGGGGGTGATGTGAGTCACTGCTGTAGATAATAGTGCCTGTTGTTGTGTGCTGACCTGGGTTCGAATGCCGGTTTGTTCTGTCTTCAGGGATCTGATGGATCGGCTGGTGGACGAGGCAGAGCTGATGGACAGTTCATCCTCTGTGTGTTCAGCTGGAGCTGCAGGACGAATCGAAGCTTCGACGAATCAACAGCTGGAACTGCTGAACTCCATCACTGCCAGCGACCTCACAGGTGACCTCCACGACACTCACTCTTTTATTAATGTGTATGTTTTCTTTTTCAATAAGTGTATATGTATGGTATGTGTATATATATATATGTGGTTAAGTATAAATATATATATAGGGTAGATCACTATACCATGTGTATTTAGGAAATGCTTATTCATTTATGGTTGTCGTAGTTACATTATGGTTGTATAATTTCCAGCAATTTTTGCTTAAACCTGAAAAGTTCTTGTAAATATGTCATGAAACACTTTACAATAAGGTTCCATTTGTTAATTTAAATTTCATTATTAACTAATACATTATTAAAATAAAAATGTATCTGTTAACATTATTTAATGCACAATGAACTAACATGAATAAATGAATAACAGCAGTATGTGCCTTCACATTAGCACAAACGAATGAATACTGTAGAAATGAATTTCTTATTATTTTTGTTAGCTGATTCATTAACTAATGTTACAAATGCAATCTTATATTGTAAAGTTACCATTATCTCTTGGTAACACCAGAAGTGTAATGATGTCATTTGTTTTGTAGCCTTTAGTAACAGCGTAGCAGCGGTGTGTGGCGCTGCAGCAGACGTAAGCTGTTCGGACTCTTCTTTCTTCTCTTCTCTGGAGAGTTTACACAGAACAGCTGTGAACTACGAGGAGATGTTGAGCTACACAGCAAACACAGACGCCGGCTGCATCCACACGCTGGAATCTGGCTTCTATTGCTCTGACCTGAGCCAGCTGAGTGCATGCTGCCCTAAAGACAGCGAGCGACCCTCCAAGAGGCTTAAGATGGGCCTTTCAGAGTCCTTCATTAATGACGTGTCTGTTTCAAACCTGGCCGTAGACGTCGAGAGCAGACGGACGCATCGCATGACGGGAGCCACAATGACCGTGTCGCTCACAGACTTCAGCGGTATATCGACCTGTGACCCCAGCGGTTTCATGAGCTGTCATTCATGACATCACAAACACGCCCCGCTTCAGTCCGACTGCCGCCCTGTTCCACAGTGACCCACTTACTGACTCTTAGTTCTTTTTTAATAATAAATACACTTTTCAGTCGGTTTGTTTTTAGAATATGACATCAGGGATGTCTTTATTGTACAGAGCTAAGAAATCTTGATTTGTCAGGAGTTTAAATAGTCATTTATTTTTCTGGTCCTACAAATATTTAACAATACAGTCAAACCTAAATGCTGGAGCAGAGAGTTGTCGACTCGTACTGTAATCATCTCGATGCCTAACGTCTTTCAACTTTTACCGTCCCGCAGAAAAGTCGCAGCCTCTGGAAACTGCTTTTTTGTTGTTGTTGTTGTTTTGTTTGTTTCTAACTGGAACTTTTCAGTGTTTACACCACTCAAGATCGACCAATCCCTGGAAAAATGTAGCATTGTGGATATCAGGAACGTGGCTTTTATAATGGAAAACAGTGAATTCTTTGGAACAGTGAAAATATACTAAAACTAAGAGCACTTCTCGCTGACATGTTTTCACATCGCTTGGCCTGCACGCTCGATTCTAGAACCTCTAGAACCCTAGAGGTTTCTGTGTGATTTGAACTTTGTATGATGGGCAAATGTAAGATTTATTAACCTCCAATTTATTCGTTTAAGAATGTGTTTTGGGTTTGATCCTTTTGATGATCAAAGCAAAAATCTCACACAAACAGCTGATAGAATCTTCAGAGACTGAAGATAGAATCTTTGATTCAGCTAATTGTTGGAAGTTTGAATTTATGTTTTTTCCACTGATAATACTAAAAGCTGCCAAGAGTTGACACAGAAGGTGCTGTTGATTTACCTGAATTTACTGGATTAGCACAAATTAATGATTTATCTGTCTGTACATACATGTATACAACTGTGAGGATTTAAAACTGCTCTTCAGTTCCTCTCACAGGTCATTGTTACGGCTGTCAGTCAATAATAACTGTCAGACTTTTGCTGGTGCTCTAAGCTGCAAATGTTTCAGTACAAATCGGTCCAAAGCAGTGTTAATTCAGCTATGCATTATGTATAGTTCTCAGAAAACCTTAATTAAGCTAATTGTTAATTACTTGTACATCTCTTTAGTTGTAGCTTTGTTTGTCAGTTGTTTTTAATTGTGCATTAATATGTTTGTATGCACCAGGCAGATTGGTTCAGTGTTTGTGATATATGAGCTGGTTTTAGTAATACATGCCAAAAATCAATCAGCCCGAAGCACTGCATCAAAACAGATCCTGCCTTTGAGCTCCAGTCCTTCCTGCTCTGCAGAAAGCAAATGACCATAGAATTCATTTGTGTACTTAATGCCCTCACCTTGATTAGGGTAAATGAATGCAAAAATGTTGACAAAATGGCAATAATATGTAAATATGTATAGATCAGTTTCAAGTCTTAGAATTTTTATTGAAATTCGTATTGCCTTTGTGTACTGCAGTAAGACACGTCAGAAACATGCATGCTAGTGCGTGGT
>JAZGTJ010004860.1:0-29329 GCA_036877575.1 Botia almorhae
TAGCTGACTTTTTACAGTAGCCTAAAAATACTCATTATGGACATAAGGAATTGGCTAAAGAAAGGCCAAAAATCTTCAGACCAAGATGTTCATCAATTAATCTATCAAATAACACCACCTGCCGATGACAGCGACAGCGTACCCCGCCCTACAACCTCACTTGCACGGTGCGAGCGCTTTGAAAAGAAGGAAAAACGGCGCCTAGCGTTTTCCACACGTTTTTTTAGGCGCGACATGTAAACCGCTCCTAGATGAGCATGCAGTAATAACCTTCACAGTGTATTCTTGATGTTAGATGGCATTTGTTGAAACTACAATTACGATACTAGTGTAGACGATTTATATTACTCAGTCCTATTTGGTGGTACCGTTTTCATACAGTTCCATACATGAGCACCCTCACAATTTTCAGAAGCACCCTCTTTGATTTGATTCTGGAACCGGGCCTGCACTGAACAATGTTGTAAAGCAGTAATGTTCCGTCTAGAAAAAAAATAATAAAAAAGCTAGCGGAGACAAATTCTAGCAAAAGCTAGTGTACAATCTAGTGAACTTAGCCTAAACCTTGGATCTGTAGGATCACCATAGTCATGGGGGTGTAGTGTGATGGATATAGTCTGTTGTGTGTATTTTGGCAGGATATATAGTCTGGTGAATCTAATTATTTCTGGCATAATGTACATCCAGCCAGTTGTTATCTCAACATAAACCCAGACAGAGTGTAAATAATTAGACACAAAATATTGATTTGGAATATTTTGGCACCAGTTTAGATATTGTTGGCAGTTCATGTTGGCAGGAGAAAAGACAGCAGTGATACATTAAACAAAAGTAGTACTGGTCAAAATCATTTAAATGTAGTACCCAGGTAAACTGTGTTTTATGACTTTTAGCAGACCTTTGAATATTGTGACCAGTGATCAGTCAGAATAGCATTTTTTAATAGCTTTCCTGTAGCTCAGTGGTTAGAGCATGGTGTTAACAACGGCAAGGTCATGGGTTCGATCCCAGGGATTGCACATACTCAATGTATAGTGATCAATGTGTAGTATAATGCAATGTAAGTCGCTTTGGATAAAAGCGTCTGCCAAATGCCTAAAAATTTTTTTAAGAGTTGTGTAAATAAGCATAAAATAAGAATAAACTCATACTTTTAAAACCATCCTGTTTAACAATCTCAGCATCAGTTTTTATTTAGAACAAAAATACAATTTACATCTCTATACTGAAATTTTTGCATGTTTTTATTAAAAAATTATTATTTTATCCATGCATGCATTCATTTAACAATGGTCTTCATTCAACATTTCAACATCTGCTTGTTCATTTTATTTATTAGTTTATCATTTTTTACTTTATTACATTTACATTTTATTACATTCATCATGGATTGTTGACATTACAAACATTTTGCGTATTATTTTATATTTTTATTTTAAATTAAAGTTACTTAAATTATATGTAGCCCTGTCTTTTCAGTACGCTGAATGCCTTCAGTGGGCTACTGTTCAGCTTATTGTGTGTAATGTTGCCCTAAAAAGACGAAAGACAGACATTAATGCAAGAAATTGCAATAAACAAAATTACAGTAACAACAAATGCTACGTAATATACATGGATGTCACTGTGGGGGATTAGGGTAAGACCCTTGCTTTTTCAAGGACTTAATTCATTATATTTGTGAATTGAGCATAAAATTCATAGAGCACATGAATTTAAATAAACATTAGAGAAACAATTATGCCTTATATAGCCCCCAGTGAACAAGCCATAGCCACAATGATAAGAAACAAAATACTGCATAATACCCAACATGTTCTCCAACCCACATTGCTGCCTGCTGCAATCTGTCAGACATTTCTGTAGTTTGATGGCCAAAACTGAGAGGCTCAGGAGGAGCTCCTCAACATGGACACATCCCACACTTTATGGACTCTGCTGATGTACTATTCTAAGTACTATTCACCTTTTAAAGAGCCATTCCCTTTCTCTGATTATTCAGCTATCGTTATTTATGATCATGCCCCACATATGTTAGACATTGTCTTTTTGCCTACTATTAAGAGCCGGCCTTCTTGGAAATTTGATTCAGGGCTTTTAGCTAGAAAAGATTTGTACATTTGTATCTAAAAACATACATTTTTTCATTGAAACCAACAAAACAGACGCTATTTCTGCTTCGCTACTCTGGGAAACGTTTAAAGCCTTCATATATGGCAAGATCATTTCTTATACCACCCATTTAATTAGGATGAGAAAATCACAGCAGCAAGAGCTTATACGTTCTATTCTAGAGGTGGACAATCTGTATTCTTGTAAGCCCAGTCTCGAACTTAAACTGAAACATTTGAAGTTACAAACTGAATTTGATTAGCTCTCAACAAATAAAGCAGAATATTTACTTAAAAGAACCAAAGCGACCTATTACGAACATAGACAGGGCGGGTCGCCTTCTCTCTTCCCTTAAACTTAAACACCATACCACATCTCGCTACATTACTCAAATTTTTGATAATTCTTCAAACAAACTGGTGTATGACCCACAAAACATTAATTCGGTCTTTTCTACCTTTTACTCTAAGCTTTATAATTCACAGTCCCCTACTGATTCTTCTTCAATAGATTATTTTCTCGATAATTTAAAAATACCGACTGTTGACACAAACACTGCAAAGACATTGGATGAACCTATCAGGTTAGATGAAATTATTACTTGTATTGGTCTCATGCAGTGCAACTGCATGAAACCTGATGGTTTCCCCTTAGACTTTTATAAGAAATTCTCTACACAAGTAGACCCCTTACTGCTCGATATGTATATTGAGTCATTTCAGCAGGGCTATCTCCCAGTCTCATTAAATCAGGAATCTATCTCTCTTTTATTTAAAAAAAACCCAACTTTATGTAGTAGTTATAGGCCCATCGGTTTATTGAATGCTGATATAAAAATTTTAGTAAAGTTGTTGGCAAGGCGCATGGATTCATGTCTGCCTGATATTATATCTGATGACCAAACAGGGTTTATTAGGGGACGTCATCTAATATTTGAATGTCCTAAATATAATTTTTGACCCATCTCCTTCTGTGGCGCCTGAAACAATTATATCTCTGGATGCTAAAATCATTTGACCGTGTAGAATGAAATTACTTATTTAATATGTTAGGAAAATTTGGCTTCGGGCACAATTTGATTTCATGGATTCGTTTTTATACTCTGCTCCCTCCGCAAGTGTTAAAACTAATTTTGACAATTCTTTTTTCTTTCCCTTTTCTCTTCCACTGGGTTTCGTTACCTAGGGGTCAATATTTATATAACTCTTTTAGTTATATATTTAAGAATAATTTCACTAATTTGGTTGAACAAATTAAACTTGACTTAAAACGTTGGGACTGCCTACCCCTTTCTCTGGTGGGGAGAGTGGAGACTATTAAAATGTTCCTCCATGTCTTTTATTCCTCTTTCAATTTCTCCCTATTTTTCTACCTAAATCTTTTTTTAACCACCTTGATAAAACAATTTCTTCTTTTATTTGGGCAGGTAAGATTCCAAAAGTAAGCAAAGTTATTCTTCAGCGCCGTAAATATGATGGTGGTTTAGCCCTGCCATATTTTCTATTTTATTACTGGTCCGCTAATATTTCCAAGATTTTATTATGGTGCAATGCTCCAATGTCTAACTGGTGTACATTAGAAGCTGCTACTTGTACCAGCGTTAGTCTTTGCTCCTTTGTTTCTCCAAACTTCTAGTTATACATGAAATCTTATTGTGCTATCAACTTTAAAAATTTAAAAAAAAATTCAAAAACATTTTCAGTTAGAATCACTTTCTGTTTTCAGCCCTATTCGCAACAATCACTTGTTTTGCCGTTCATAATTGATCATACTTTTAAAAGATGAAGTGATAAAGGCATTGTTCATTTCTCAGATCTTTTCATTGATAATTGTTTTGCTACTTTCAATGACCTTATGTCCAAATATAATTGACATACAACAGATTTATTCAGGTATTTCCGGCTTCATAGTTTTGTAAAAACTAATTTCTGAGAGTTTATTGTCAGCCCCTATAGGTAGTAACCATATCTCTTTTATCTATCTCGTGTTGCTTTCATCTAGTTCTTCATCTGTCCTCTGTTTGAAGTCAACATGGAAGACTTAGCTTTTCTGAAGAGCTCTGGTCCTAGGCCCTTGTTAGAGTTAACTCTACTTCTGCCTGTGCCCGGTTAAGTTTGATTCAGTTAAAGTTTTGCACCGAATCCACTTTACCAAAGCTAGACTCCATAAATTGTTTCCAGAAACGGATGATACTTGTATTAGATGCTCCTTTTCTCCAGCTGACCATGTTCATACATTTTTCAATTGCCCTAAACTGGCTTCATACTGGGCTTCCTTTTTTAAATTTCTTTCAATGGCTTTAAATATTTCTCTCCCTCCTTGTCCTATGGTTGCTATCTTTGGTGTGTCTGTGTTTTTTTCGACTCTTTCAGATGTTATTGCATTTGCCTCCCTGGTTGCAAGAATATGTATTTTAATACATTGGAAGTGTCCAACTCCACCCCCAACTACCTCTTGGTTAAAAGACCTCATGTCATTTCTTTCTTTAGAAAAACTGAAGTACACTATTCAGGGCTCAACTGTTAGATACTACAAAACTTGGAATCCCATTCTAAATTTCTTTGACTCTTTGATCTCACTAGATTCTGATTGAGTTTTGTCAGTATGTAAATGTTTACACATATGTTTGTATGTATAATTGCTTTTAGTTTTTCTTAGTTGTTTTTTTTTCTCACAATATATTGATATGTCATCAATTTGTATAAAAGTAAATCTGTTTTGTATATTTTCACTTTTTTTCACTGTTTACTAAATAAACACACCTACACTGACATATTTCTGGAATAACCAACACTTACCCACTTACATTCTTAATTTAGCTTGTCCTCTAGTATTTGCCCCAGTACATGCAACATTTCACTGTAGAGATGCTGCAATCTGCAATTGTGATTAAACAGTTACGACAATAAAATACTATTTTGCCTGAAATTGCTCTTAACATTGTATGTATGTTTGTATGTTGAAGTATAATCTATCCGTGTTAACATAACAAAAATATGTATATGAAGTACAACCATCATTGTACTTTTTAATGTGAATTATTATAGTTCAATTTGTACAATAATATTGTCACAGGAATCACAACAGTTAATACTGGCATTAATAATTTAGACCTAAATTAAAAAGAAATGAGATTGTATTTGTACACTAGTAAATGCATTAGCTAACATGAACTAACGATGAGCAACATTTATTAATCTTAGTTAATGGCAATATAATTGTTCATGTTTGTTCATTGTGTATTAACTAATGTTAACAGTTACAAAACATTTTATAATGTTGTTCTCAAAAATGTGTTAGAAAATCCTGAAATTGACATGAACTAAGATAAGCGCTGTAGAAGAATTGTTCATTGGTAGTTCATGCTCATGTTAATTGTTATGCTCAGATCTGATCTTAAGTCTATATCTGATTTTTTGGCCTGCCTGTTTACACGTACGCCTCATATCCGATTAGAATGTTAACATTAATCTCCCGTCCAAAAAGTTTTCAGTCATTTGCTAATATGAGCGCCATGATTGACCCCTGAATTGTGGATGGGCTAATTAATCTGTTCAAAAGTCAGAACATATCTTCCATATATACCTATAGCCTCCTTATATTGGGCTTTAATGCTCTTTATTTTGCGCTGGCATTGCAGCCAGGTTGGTACATGTGCGATATGATGACGTCAGCTCAATCTGTCATGGAACTTTGACGTTATAGCCAAGGTGAATGGGATATGTGTATTTAGACGAAGGTCGGCTGTCTGGATATCAGATATGTATCCAATTTAAATCCACATTTGAAAGTGGCTCAGATCAGATATGAAAAAATCAGATCTTGTGTGTTTACACACGTGCAACCTGGGTCAATCTGGTGAGATGTGAATAAAAAATCTGTGAATAAAAAATCTGTGCAAGTGTAAACACAGCCACTGTAATCCTCTCCTAAAGGAGTGATAATGATGCTGTTTTGCGGTAGGAAGCTGGTCTGAAAGAGATACTCACTCTATGACAGTATCATTCTGTTGTGACACTGCTGTCCGACACATCTGAATAAAGAACAGACTAGTGCATTGGCTTTCTGTCACAATAATATTATCATGACTTAAGGACAGCTCAATCTTTCCTATTTTGCACTCAAAGTCTCTGTCCCTGTTGCTGTCCGCCTGTGTTAAAAAGAAAATTGAAAAAGTTTGGTTATAAGACATAATAATCAAAATATTTTTGAAGACAAAAGGTCATGTATTTCAACAGTTGCACTTTACTGTGATGGATAAACTCAGGAACTGGTTTCATGTCAGACTTCCACAGACAGTGAGAGCCATAACAGATATATTTTAAACATTATTTATATTAAGGTGTGAAGACTGAATTCTGTCATCCTGTCATTCCATGGCAAGTAATCACAGACCTTATACACTTACTAATACACTTGCATTAGATCAACTTAAAAATGAAACATATGGGTTAAAGAAATTAAAGAAGTATTTTTTAGACCTTGCATACAAGCAGTTCTATCAGACTGTCAGCAAAGAATACAAGAATTTTCAATGTTATACAATTTGCAAACAACTGTAATCAAACTGTATGCTTTCAGAGGTTTACAGTATAAATTTTAGTTGATTCTTATTTATTGAAATTAAATAGAAACAAACTTGCTGATGGACCCTTATTGCAGTATTAATACACTTTCTGGAAACGTTACGGACGTCCTCATTCATTTTCCCCACATTTTATAATAATAGTAACCTCTCATCTATACTAGGATTCTTCTTTATTATTCAGTCAAAGACATGCATTACAAAATATTTTATATAATGAAAGAAACTAATACAATTTTATTTTTGTTAATAAAACTATTTTCAAACATTTAAGCCTTCAGAAACAGGTTTTTAAGGTCATGACAATACAGATTTGTCAATACAGACAAATTATTTCTGTCTGTTCTGTGTGTGTTGGAAAACAACACAAACTGTCAAAACAAAAACTGGTGTGATAGAACAATACATCTGGTTGTATAGTGGGATGATGGGATTAATTATTGTTTTTTCTGAAAGACAAAAAAATTGGATGATGGAGTATCAAATGCTAAAGCAGGTCAGATGTAAATATAATTTGTAGTAACTCTAGGAATAATAATAACTTGGAAACACACTCTGAATCATACTTGAGAATATTAGATTATCACTTGGTAACTGCTGAAAAGAGTTCACAGGACCAGAAGTTTGAGGGGACCTCGCTTCTGTGGGTTATATCACAGTTCAAGGGCAGAGCAGGGCTTAACTGAGGTATGTGCTTTATTGTGGTAGATAATGAGAGAAGTATACTGTTGACAACTGATGGTGATCAGTTTTCTGGTGACTGGGAACATTAAGTGGTGGTGGTAAAAGAGCCTGGCAAAATCCAGACTGATCTGAGTGGATCAGACTGATCAACACAACTTCATATTACACTCTAATAGCCAATCAGCCAAAGAGCGTCAGAGAGGTAAGAACTGAACCACCGAAGTGTTGTACCTGAAACGTCCTTATGTATTTCTTTTTTTTTCCCATCAAATGAATACTAGAAGTTTTTTTTTTACCTGGAATGAAAACAACATTGTAGGTTTCAAAGTATACAGTAATGACTTCAATGTATGAATGCTTTAAATTGTAAACTGTAGGTTGTACACTTATATAGGGTCAATGACAACAGCTTTCACTCTGCTAACCTGTTTTTGAAGCAGCTCTTTCATTTCTTTCTCATGCTCCTGGTTGAGGAGATGTTTGTGAGCCATTTTTGCATTCATCTCAATTTTCTGGCTCTTCTCTATCCTCACAGAAGTATTCTGTTTGACATTAGTAAAGATATAAAAACAAATAGCCCTGAAAGCTGTGTAGTGAGTCTATATATATATATATATATATATATATATTTATATATATATGTAAATGTGCTTTCATGTCCCTTACTCTGTATTCTCTCGCACAAGTTTTATACAAGATGTAAGTTAGAATAGCTAAATGCCATTAGTTTATGATCTACAGCTACTGACTAAAGAGTGGAGAAAAAGGCCTGGGAGAATTTTTTTAATATTGTTGCCAATGCATTACAGAATCCTTCATTATTAGTATTGTATTTATAAATAAAATGCTGATGTGATGTTTGTGTACTCTTTGTATAATGGAATTCCAGCCAGCAGTGAAACAACACTGCACAGAAATGTTTAGGCAAACAGAGGACATCATAAAAAACAACTGTACATGTACGATTAAGGCAGTAAAGTGTAGGTAGAGTGCTAGCATGACTTAGAATGATGTTAACATGAGTTAGCATACTGCTAGCATGACTTAGCATGGTGCTAACACAACTTAGCATGATGTTACCATGAAGCTAGCAAGACTTAGCATGATGCCAGGATGACTTAACATGATGTTAGCATGATAATAGCACAATTTAACATGATGCTAATATGATAGATATACTAAAATATGGCTTATGATGTTATGGTGATCTAAATGGTTGCTAGGGTGTGGTCAGGAAGTTGCCAGGGGTACACCTAAAGCCCACTGACAGCCCGAGTCAAATAAGCCCACTCTAGGCCCACCCACTATCTAGGCCGTGTTTAAATGCTAAGATATGGCTTATTCATATTATTATATGGTTGCTAGGGTGTAGACAGTTAACAGGGTACAACCAAAGGATGGATGTGTGTGTGAATTAAAAGAACTCCCATGTCTCTATGATGTTCTGGTGCTGAGATATAACATTCATAATGGTTGCTATGCTGCTCCAAATGGTTGCTGAGGCACGGCTGGACAGTTTCCATGGTAATAATTAAAGACTACTTGCCAGTCTGAGTCAAAAGAGGCCACCCACTTGCCTCTACGATGTTCTGATGCCTCTCACCTTTTTCAATGGAAGTGAATGGGCACAACTTAGCATGATGCTAGTATGATGCTAGCATGACTTAGCATGGTGTTTGCATGATAGTAGCATGGCTTATTATGATGATATTAGCATCTAATGCGGAGCTATAACGTCACAAAGATCTGCCCAATGTTCTATGGGATTTTTTCAATGGAAGTCAATGGGGTTGTTGCTAGGGTACTGTAATCTGGTTGCAAAGGCATGGCGATGAAGTTGAAACGTCATTATGTGTTGCTGCTTACTAAGTTGAATGATATGAGCCAACCCCCAAGTCTCTACGACATTCTGATGTTGAGCTATAACGTCACAAAATTCAGGCCAATGTTAAGTCAATAGAATTTTATCTTCTACACCCAATCGCTTATAATAGTCATAGCACACAGATTTGACACCTCATTCATGGGTCTACGACAAACTGCGTGGGTACAGTAACATGTAGAAATTTTGTCCAGAAAAAGATGATGATGTCGGATAATAATAGTGATGCTTTGCTTCACAAACACCACTAATAAGCCATATCTTAGCATTACAACATTGCAGAGACATGTGGGTGGGCTTATTTGACACAGGCTTGGGCTTTAGGTATTGCCCTGACAACTTCCTGACCACACCCTAGCAACCATTTAGATCACTCTAACAACCTCCTTACATTATGAATAAGCCATATTTTAGTATAGCTATCATGCTAAATTATGCTAGCATAATGCTTAATCATGCTAGCATCATGCTAAGTCACGCTAGCATCATGCTAATTCATCCTATGATTATGTCAACATCATGCTAAGTCATGCAAGCATTATGCTAAGTTATGCTAGCATCATGCTAAGTCATGCTAGTGTCATGTTAAACAATATTATTTTTTATCACATTTAGAAGCAGTAGTCGTAGAATTATTTTAAAACGGTTTTGTGAACTTGAGCTTGCTAGAAGGCACAATCCAGTGCCACTGTTAGCAGTAAAAGAAAACATTTTCAGTTTAATTAAAAAAACAACAACTTTAGTTTTAAACATCAGATAGGGCCAGTGTGGTATATTACTAAATAAACACTGCCTGCAACAGTAAAAGAATGTATTACAGTCATCTCTGAAGTGTAGACCCCAATAATAATTTTGATGAGCACAAATGGGACAGTAATGATGATAATGATGGTGAAGATCCAGCTGAAGTCCATGTTCAGGTCATCAAATCTCTGCTGTACATCTGTCCAATCATCCAACTATTGGCAAAGAGACCAATAACAACAGCTTAATTTCATATCTAGCTTAAGTTAAAGTTTACCAAAGCAATAGGCTCAAAGAAGATGTGGTTTACAGTGAATATACAACAGCTAAGGGGCGTTGTTAGGCACAATGTGGAGCACAGCAAAACCCCCTTAGCTGTTTTACATTTACTATAAACCACAGCTTTACGGAGGTTTTATATAATTGTTATTCCTGGATTCATAAAATAAACACACAGCAACAAAAATGTAAAGAGATTGATAAAAATGTTGTTTTTGTCCACCATTGTCACACTTAGGTTCCGCTTTTCATGTGTTTTTGGTTTCCTTGTGTTTTTCCAGTTCTTTTAGTCATTATCTTGTTAATTAGTTTTAATTAACTCCTCCCCTATTGCTTTAGTTACTTATTGTTTCTAGTTGTTACGTATTCATATTTATTATAAGCAAAGAGCATGTCAGAAGGCCATTTATTGCATTTGTATATGTGTTAGAGCAAAATAAACTATCATCATTTATTTCAATAAAAAAAAATGCACTTCTATTTTCAAAATTACCAGAAGTTCTGTCTTGCTAATGTTAAGCTTAAGGTGCCATTTTTTCATCCAGACTGAGATATGTAAAAAGCAAGCGGAGATCCATGCAGCGATAGTGGGGTCGTCCAGCTGAAATGAAGAGTAAAGCTGTGTGTCATCTGTGTAGCAGTGGTATGAGAAGCCATGTGCTTTAATGACTGCACCCAGAGAAGCTGTGTATTTTGAGAAGAGGAGCAAGAACTGATCCCTGTGGGACCCTTGTGGTTAGCTGATGTGACGTGGACTCCCCACCTCCATGGTACCTTGAAGGATCTACCTGCGAGATATAAGCTGAACCTGTTGATTGCCGGTCCAGAGATGCCCAGGTTGGAAAGTGGGGATAACAGGATCTGGTGGTTCACTGTGTTGAAAGCAGCGGAGAAGTCCAGAGGGACTAGGACAGATGACATGGAGTTGGCTCTTGCCTGCCGTAGGCTTTTAACCATAGACAAGAGGGCTGTTGACTGTCAAGCAGGTTGTTCTGTGAGCAATAGGAAGACAGTTGATTAAACAACCTTTTCAAGAACCTTTTAGAGGAACGGAAGGCGTGAAATTGGTCTATAGTTGCTGACCACTGAGGGATCGAGTGTTGGTTTTTTGAGCGGTGGGGTTACCCGGGCCTGCTTAAACAAGGAGGGAAGTTTCCTGTAGAGATTGACACGTTAAGAATGTGTGTGAGTCTGGGAAGAAGTGATGGAGAGAAGACTGCAGTAGATGTGAAGGGATAGGGTCAAGGGGGCAGGTGGAAGGATAGTTGGAGAGGATAATTTTGGAGACATCTGTCTCAGAGAGAGAAGAGAAGTAGGAGAGTGTTGGATGGCCTGGATGTAAAGGGGGGGTTGGGGTGTTTGGTGCGGAGAATTGGTTGCTGATGGTAGCCACCTTGTCATTGGCAGTCAGAGATGTAGTGCGGGGGGGACTAAGGAGAGATGAGCAAGTTGAGAACAGTTGTCATCAAGAAAGGATGTTAAAGATATGCAGATACAAGCAAACCTGTCTCCCCCCCCACGCCTTGTGGAACGGGGTGTGTGTGCGAAAGTGAAGTTGGATGAGAGGGCTGATGGAGTTGCTGTGTTTTCCTTGTTGATCCATGTCTCTGTCAGTGCCAGAGCACTGAGGATTGACTGGCTGGCGAAGGCAGGGATGAAGTCTCCTTTGTTGGCAGCTGCCTGGCAGTTCCACAGACCAATGGATAAGGATAAAGGCTGGGTAGAGGTGCTACTGAGGGAGCATAGATGGTGTGGGTTACGTCTTTGTCTTGTGTTACGTTTAATATTACGTCTGCAAGAAGCAGTGGGAATATACTGGAAGCACATGTTAGTGGTTAGAGAGGAGGTTAGAAAGGAAGAAAGAGAACGGGCAATGAATACTTATATGCCATGTAGTGTCTTGTCGGTGTCCCTGCTCGGTGGAGTCGCACAGGTTGAGTCGCAGGTCTTTACACTCATATGTTTTACAGCTGAGCCCACCTACTAAATTAACAGGTACAGGTTCAATAAGTGTCTAAGATGTTAATTGAACCACCCAGATGGCTACACACTAACAGCTAATTAACAAATCTTACCTTAGGAAGTGCAGGGTAGTTCAAACTTCCTACTAGCCAACAGCTACAAGTCCAACACAAAGTAAACACAGCAAGCACACTACAGCTACTGCTAGCACAGACAGACAAAATGCCTCTCCTGTATACAATTCTATTAACACTCGGTGTAACTAGTATCTACCTTGTATTAACACTTGGTTTAAATAGCAAAGAATGCAAAAAGCTGCTGCCTAATTTAACTGGAGACTTAATATCCTCCAGGTATGTTGTACCCACTAAAGAGTCCAAAGAATAAGTTGATGATCTAATACATTTTAAATTGTATTCTTACTGCTGTCAAGGAGAAGAGAGTCATAAGAGATGTGTCAAGGTCTCCCCAGCTGTCAGGATCTCCAATGTGAAGACCAGCATACAAATCATGTCCAACCACAGAAAATATCATGAGCACCACAAATATCCATCCAACAAAATGAACCACAATCTTAGTTGCCTTCCAGTAGGCTGCAGCCAATACCTACAATAAATCAACAGAAAGATAACACTAAAGTCTACTGCTGATTGCAAAAGTGAGAAAAACAAATGGTAAACAAAATGCTGACCTGTAAAATTTCTTTGTGAGATAAGACTGTTAAGAATCTGACGGTCAGGAAAGCACGCAGGACACTCACATTCCTCATTGCAATTGAGTGACCGATTACAATCACACAAATACATGAGACCATCAGGATTATGGCAGAAAGAATGTTAGGGCTTCTGCAGTAACCCCGTGGATCAACATACACCTTTATGAAAATCTCCAATAGATACACTGTCATGAACAATTTGTCTGCAATCTGTGAAGTATAAAAACTCAATGCGAGACATAATTTAACAAATCAACACTTATGATATACTTTTACATGTTTTACACGTGTGTTAATAGTTTCTTACCTTAAAAAAGGCAGAAACTTCCTTCAGAGTGGGGTCGATCAGATGGGCTATAAAAACACTGTCTAATACAATTATCAGCAAAAAGAATGCAGTAAACAATTGGCTGTGGCTAACTGATGAGATGTAGTAATAAAAAGAACCATTTCCCCTGCAAAAAGACAAATAAAAAGTCACTAACTGGATTAAATAGGACTAAAGTGAATTGAAATTACTTTAATAGCACCTAAGAAATACTTAAAAACTAGACCCAATATGATGGCAAGCCAACTCCACATTGATAACACTGAATCACATTAGTTCTCTGTTGAAGGTGATGCTTCTTGAAATTATAGATCCTCTACATAATATTATTAATTCATCATTGGTGTTGGTATATGTCTCAAAACCTTACAAACTGGCTGTCATCAGACATCTTATAAACAATGTTAATATTGCTTCTAGAGCAATATAATTACAATCCTAAATATTCTACTATTTTGTTATTTCTTTGTCTCCCATTCTTTCACTAATAAACATTTTTATCTTATAATTCAAAAGAAAATAGACAAAGTAAGTGCCCAATGTTTTGGGTATATGTACAAAGATGTGGGTGATTTGAGGGTGTGAAGGATACAATTTTGTAAAACACTTAAACAGGTGTATGACTTTTACCATACTTGCGGCTACATTTGGTCCCCACAATGGTAAATAAACAAGAACACACACACATTTACTTATCTATGTACATGGGGATATTCCATAGACTTCGGCTGTTTCTATACACATTTAATTAATCAATATAAGCTAACCTAACCCACTCTCTAACCCTATCACAAAACTTTCTGCATTTTTACCATACAAATTTTTACAAATTAGAATATCCACAAAAGGAGGTTTTGGTCGGATTTGTCTACGACGTTAGTTAAGTGGCTATTCATCAAGTCATGGTATTGTTACTGTCCATATATTGACAGACAGGTAGCTTTATAAACATTTCAGTTGAATAAAAAAATACATACCCAGCGTGTTCGCATTGAGGCAGAGATCCGCAGTTTTCTTCGTGCTTTGCCTCCATTTTCCGAAATCAGTTAATGGTCGGAATAGCGAACATTTTTTAAAGCAGTTGTCATGGTTATTCAGTTCCTGGAAAGCCAAGCCTAGAATGTTCACTTAAAATACATTTTATGTTTAGTCGATTACAAATACAAACCAGATTTGTTTCTTAAAGGCACCTCTAGTCACTTAAAAGACTCGGTCGTTTTCTAATCTTTTTCGCAAATCATAGTTTTCATTTACGCTTTCAGTTTTCTCTTTCAATCTGCATATTTACGTTCAACATTCTGGCGCAAATATCACGTGTGAGCTTAACTGTGCTTTAATCGTATTGGCTAGTGAGATTTTATGGACAGCTCTCTAACCTGGAAAAAGACTTAAGTGGAGCGGATTGTAGAGTGATCTGGCTATGGTTATTAGTATTGTTGTAGTGTTTGTTCTGTGTAGTGACTGTTAAGTACTTTTTAAATTAGCATTTCAGTTAGTAATTAATAGGTTTGCGTAGTCTCATACAACTATTCCTTCGAGATGAGCATTATGGAACATCTTCGTCATCATCCTCCTCAGCTGCACTCCTGTCCATTCCAGGTAAGTTAATGTAATACAATAAAATGTAGTTTTATTCCTGTACAGTAGCAGTGACTTTACTAAGTTGTTAATTATGTCTTTTACTGTATTGTAATTGTAGTTACAATTAAGATAAAAGGACAAAATTTTAGGAAATACCAAGCCAATACATATAAACGGGCCAAATAAAGATAGAACTGCACAGAAATGTAACTTTTATCAAATATATTGGTAATTATATTGATGATTATCTCAGTTACATTAACCTACACGACGGTTATTTTAGTGTCCACCTTAGAAGGATCATGATGATGATACCCTGTGATATGTAAAGGTTTTACTCTCCATGCCAACATATTAAAATGCATGTTTTTTTCCATAATGCAATAGTACAGTGCTTCCAAAGTACAATTGGGGAGGTCCTTTTAAGAATTTAGTGTAAGATGCCCTTAATCTTACATATATATTTATATACATATTGCACTGTAAATACTGTACACTTTAATTTTTTTACATAAATCTTTATACTTTAAATCTTTAATTTAAAAAAAAAAATAATTTACTTAAAATTTTTACTTTTCTTTCTGTAAGACAGTCGTAAAAAGCATTTCACTGCATGTCGTATTCTTTAGAAAGAATGTTTTATTAATGTTGTCTACATTTTGCAAATAACTTTGCCATTGTATAAGCATGTTTAAAAAATTCAATGTTTTGAATGGCTACCTCTCAGTTTAGGGCTTTGGCTTCAGGTCAACAGGGCATCTCTTTTTTCGGTATGGAGCTGGACTCGGTCACTATGGTGGCGTGCCTCTCTAACGAGCATGCACAGTCACTGCTGCATTGCCTAAACATGTTCAAAGCCAAGACAGTGGTCCCACTCAAACTTTTTCAGAGGCTCCTGGGGCGTACGGCTTGATGCATATGAGACCACTGCAGCACTGGCTACACGATCGAGTCCTGGGGTGGGCATGGCACTGTGGCATACATTGTATGGTTGTCACATCGTCCTGCCACCAAACCTTCAGCCCTTGGTCATACATTGCCTTTCTACGGCCCAGGATGCCCTTCGAACAAGTGTCCAGGCATGTTGTTGTGACAACGGATGCCTCCAAGATGGGCTAGGGGTGCTGTGTGCCATGGGCAAGCGGCTTGGAGAGTGGAAACTCCATTCCCAGGTGGTCCAGCTGATCTGGAGTCGATTTGGGGAGGCACAAGTGGACCTGTTTGCTTTCCACGAGTCCTCCCACTGCCCGCTGTTCTATTCCCTGTCTGAGGCACCCCTCGGGATGGATGCATTGGTCCCGGGGCCTACGCAAATACGCGTTTCCCCCAGTGAGCCTCCTTGCACAGACCAGGTCAGGGAGGGCGAGGAGCAGGTCTTACTGGTTGCGGCATTCTGGCCCGCTCGGACCTGGTTTTTAGACCTGGTGCTCCTTGCGACAACCCCTCCCTGGAGGATTCCCCTGAAGAAGGACCGTCTTTCTCAGGGACAGGGCACTATCTGGCACCCGCACCCCGATCATTGGAACCTCCATGTATGGTTTGTGGATGGGACGCGGAGGACCTGAGTGACCAGTGACCTGTGAAATTATCACTCAGGCAAGGGCTCCTTCCACCAGGTGGGTTTAGGCCTTAAAGTGGAGCCTCTTCACTGACTGGTGTTCTTCGAAGGTTTTACGATCTCTTCCGGTGGAGAAAACCCCTACACTTGCCCGATCAGCTCAGTGCTTTCCTTTCTGCAAGAAGGGTTGGAGCGAAGGTTGTCCCCTTCCACTCTGAGGGTGTACGTGGCCGCTATATCACCCCATCACCTAGCAGTAGAAGGTAAGTATTTAGGAGGGCATGAGCTGGTCATCAGGTTCCTATGGGGCGCCCAGAGGCTGAACCAACCCAAGGCTGCCCCTCTTTCCCTCTTGGGATCTAGTCCAGAGAGGACTACGGGGAACCCCTTTCGAGCCACTTGAGTTAGTCGAGCCTAAGAGTCTGCCTCTCAAAACAAAACTCCTGACTGTGCTCCCCTCTATCAAGGGGGTGAGGAACCTGCAGGCATTGTCAGTCGGTGATTCGTGCCTAGAGTTCGGGCCTGCCTACTCTCACGTTATCTTGAGACCCAGGCCTGGCTACATGCCCAAGGTTTCCACCATGCCTTTAAGGGCAGGTGGTGAAACCTGCAAGCGCTGCCCGTGGAGGTGGCAGACCCAGCCCTTTGAGTCCTCTTTGCACCCTGCGTGTTTATATGGACCATACTCTCTCTAATTAGCTCTTGTTTGCTCTGAGCTCGACAGAACGGAAAGGCCGTCTCCAATAGAGGTTGGCCCATTGGGGGGCTCACTGGTTAGCGGCTGCCATAACTGGGTCCCAATACCCCTACTGGGCATTGGCACACGGCACCCCTCTAGCAGACATTTTCAGAGCTGTGGGCTGGGCAACACCTACCACCCTTGCAAGGTTTTACGATCTCAGGGTGGAGCTCATATTCTCCTGTGTGTTGGGGCCCACTAGGTAGTGGGCGGGAGGATGTTTTCTGTGTGTTCGCTTGCATTGCCCCCACAATGTCACATACGAAGTACTGCCTTTGTCAGTCTATACCTCATTACCACACATTACATCCTTTTAGCAGGGTGTGGTTTCCGCAGCGCCCTTTGCCTGGAACGAGTGTTTTCCCCAGTGTTTCTCGTGGCCATATACCAAGAGAGGAAGAAGACCTGTGCACTGAGGTGCCCTCTCCTGGGGGGTACCTCAGAGTATTTAAAAGTTCATGACATGTGCTTTCCAAAACTTCCAAAACTTTTAGTGCTTGAACCCTAATAATAAAGGAAAACAACAGGGCCCTGTTGTATATGCTTATAACATAATGTTACACCCAACATCTCCTACAACATCTGGAATGTAACATTTATATAGCTTCTGTGGAAGGTGCATTTGGTCCAATATGGTATTGTATATTATGTTAACGCTTGATCATTTTCAACAACATGGCTCTTATTTTATTACATTTGTTTATGTTTGTGTACGTTTATTTTTAATTTTTCTTCTGCTTCCTGACTTTCTTTACAGCAACAAACTGGAATTGGTCAGATAAATTATGTGGCATCTGTGATGTGACAGCTAGCAGACGGTTGGTTAAGCCAGTCTGTCTGCTTCCTGACCTCATTTTTTTTTAAGATCAGCGCAAAATACACTAAAAATGCTCTGTCGACTTTGGTCACACAGATAAGTGATATATATAATTCGAAACTGTAAGGTGTCTTCTTTTATTTTTTTACGCTCACAATAAAAACAAAATAGTGTGCAAAAAAAAAAACATGGCACGCTACTTTGTAATGTCAAAAGGCACATAAATTCACCAAACTAACAGAATGCATAGTCGATATCAAAATGATGGATGACTAGCAACTTTCTACTACTAAATTCAGACAAAACAGAAGTTTTACTTAACTGATTAACTTATTAACTTAATTTGGCAAGTTAACCTTACTTTAGCAACTATTTCCTAAAGTGAAGATTGTGGCAGTGACAGCAAATTTAACTTTAGTATTATTGCAGTACCACTATTTTTACAAGTTGCTTAATTTTTTTCTTATCCATATATGTACATTTACCTAGTATTTTCTATTGTTTCTCTGTTAGTGTTGTGCAAGAACTAGTGAACTGAAGCAAAACATTTTAGCCAGTTATAGTGTGCAGGATGGATCCTGATGTGTGGAACTTTTTTGGCACTAACAAGGTGAAACTTGTTAGATGTTATGTTTATTATTGAAGTTTGTTTGATTATGTGTAGGCTTAAAGTAAATGTATAATTTTGTTTACATTTGTTTGAATTAACGTTATCAAAATCTAAGATTATCTAGCTAAAAAGTCTTCTTCAGCATATTAAGAATCCTAGGGCTGGCTGTAAGTCTTGCTTGGGCTCTGTGGATCAGAACTGGAAAGTTTGCAGAATACCTAAATGGCAGTGCTCTCTGAAGTTCGTGAACTTGTGTTTTTGCATGTGCAGAAGTAACACACAGTATAAAAACGCATAAATGGAAAGCACAACTTTATTGACTGCACTTGGCGACCATAGGCGAGCGCTGGCGATGATGGGATGGGAGCCATTATTAAGGCGTCACAAACAGCATGCACATACAGTCACATGACCATTATATTCACATGAACCTTAGCAGCTCTAAACGACTGCTTAACATGGAAAATGTACAAAAAGGGAAAAATAGGTTTTTGCACAGATGAAAAATACTTGTCTTTTTCTCCTCCTATAAAGATTTCCAATACAAGAAAATAAATATAGCAAAAAAAGCCTAAAATAATTTAAAATAGCTCTTCTATGTTTAATAGTTCTCTCTGCTATTAACAAATGGCACAACATTCCTTGAAACAAAGAATATAGAAGAATAAACTCCTGCAACATTCATATCATATCAGAACCAGTGGAAAGTTGAAGATGTTGATAGATTTACAGGACATACGTTTCTTAATGGATTACAGTGTACGAGTTTTCCTCTTTCCTGATCCTTTTCTAATCTAAATAAGAAAAAAACACAGGAACGTCTGGGGAAATTTAGCTGAATACTAAACAGACAGGAGAGTGGCTCTAGAACCCATTTTGAGTCCTGCTTTAATATAATAAAAGAACGTTGGAAAACATCTTTTATGATGGCTTTCTCAAATGCTGCAGTTCAGATTGAGTTCAGTGACCCACATCTGAACAGAGCTTCTGTACCAGCAGAAAATACAGAAGTGCATGCAGGGTAAACAGAGAGATTACTGACAATACTGATCAAGGATATTGAACGGAACAATCTGGGTCATATTTCACCCCTAAAAAAATTGTTTTAGGATCAAATAATTAAAGCATTTTAAGTCTTTATACATTATGATATAATCATTTCTGGGAGGCTTGGCTTAAGGTGCTTAAAGCCAAAGTATACTTGGGCTGGGTAAAAAAATATTGATTCTCTGTTTTTAAGGTAAATTGATCTTTAATGTATTGTAAGGTTATGAATTGAGAGCTAAATTTCCCATTCATTACCTATACTGTGGCGGCCTGCCATAGTCTAATTTGTCCCACCACAGTTTTAAAACAAACCAAAATTTGATTTTTACACTTCTCACAACAAAGACCTCTGTGTGTTTTGCACCGCTGGTTTGGCAAAGCATCTGTCACTCACAGTCAATCAGACCCCCACCCCCTCCTACTTGCCACTTCAGCTCCCACGCGCACACTGCAAGGAAATGGGCTGTAGTCATGACACTGAGACCTTTTCAGATAGATAATAGCAGTATTGCACAATCCCATTTTGTACAATACAGCTTTAAATAACAAACAATAACAGTGCATGCACGTCAGAATCCATGTGTGAATAAAAAAACAATGCTTTAGTGTATGATAAATTTGGTTGCTGTCCATATTCGTAGGGGTCTCCATAGAATCTTCACATGCTGTGTTTGACCGCACATTTACTAGTTTTTTAACATAAACTGCTGGGAAAGAAATCAGATGTTTGTCAACACAGAATTGTATACATGCTTTAGATCTTAAATTGACAGGAGAAATGTTCCTGCTGCTGTCTGGCATTAATGTTAACAAAAGAAAAAGGGAAAATTAACACACTGCTTTTGGCTGAATAATTTTTGTGGCTTTAATAAGAATTCATACAGTTAAGTCGATGTTTTGACCATTTATGAACTCTCATTTACCATGTGTTGTGTATGTGACTGTGCCCTATCATCACCATTCACATATATATTCAACCAATGATTAAATTACTACTAGAGCACAAAATTGTTTACACGAGCACAAAGTTCTTCATAGATTTAGTCACTTAATTTTTCTTTCAAAATGCACCAGACTGATGCATTTATCTTTAAACTGTACAAAATATTCTTATGGAGGACCATGCAACCGGATCCCATGAGGTTTCCCCATAATCCTACTAAATCCTCAAAACTCACTAAATAGGGGAAACACTGTTAGAGGATGTGACTATTATCTGTACTTTGCCTCTTGTCCTGTGTGGGCCTACTGTTAATGTAAATGTGTATTTCAGTAATATAGCTAAGTAGGAAGGTTTCAGTTACCAGAATTTATTTATTTAAATACGGATTTCATGTCTACAAAACTAAATGTTTTAAATAAATATTGATAACTAATCAATATTAAATCAAATCACCAAATTGTTTGTACTCTGCATAGTCTTTGTACTCAATCAAAGGACTACTAGTCCATTGTTGTTGTGGTCTTAAATAGTTTTGTGGTGTTTCCGCCTCTTCTTATTAGACTACCTCTGAAACAACGACAGTGCCACCTTGTGGACCCACTAATTAATAAAACAAATCTCAGGTGCATGTGCAGTAGCACAGAAGTGTACTCGTGGATAAATCGGCTTAAAATGTCACAATGTAAAAATGAAGATATTGTTTAAATATAAGTAATTGAATACTTCAAATAAGTATTGTTTTTACTATTTAATTTGGGCTGAAATATAACCTGGAAATTCTCCATAAAATTGATCCATTTAAATTATGAATCATCATTCCTGACCACAAAGCAAACAGATTCCCTTTAACTTTTCTTCTTGTGGATAAAACAGCAAGTAAAAAGTGTTTTCTTAGGCCTAACTACTGAAACTCTGAGAAAAGCTGCTTTTCATGATTTTCTGCTATTCTGCCCTCTGGAGAGGCCAGAGAACAAGATTAACCAGTAGACTATTTACCGTTTGTGGGCATGACAACTGTTTGCAAAAACATACAAGTGTACTTTTCTGGTTATTCTTTTCCTCTAACACATAACTGAGCAGTAGAGCTTGGATTTCTGCGTGAAGGAAATAATTTCACAGAAGCTGAACATTTACAGATATTATGCAGATTATACATTAGTTTTGGTACACAAACAGCAACTAAGCATGACAAAGAAGCTTGAACACTTGCAGTGGGTTTACCCTAGATCACTAAAGGCACAGTATTTCATGTCTGTGTTTGGTGCATACTGAACCCGAGAACAGTAAGTCACTAATGGGTATGATCAGTCTCTATTAAAGCGGCTAAGATACAAGAGATCTGTACAGGTTAATCCGTCTGTGGATACAGCAGACAGTCGTCTGTCTGAGTGAATGACGAGTTTAACGTAGCCTGTTTAAGATGGAACAGTTTACACAAAAAGGAGCATTCTGTCACTATTCACTTACCCTCATGTTGTTTTATGCCTGTTGTTTTAGGCTTGTCCAACTTGTGTGGAACACAAAAGGAGGAATTTAAAGAACATTCATGTCACTTGTTTCTATATAATTAAAAAAAGATTCTAATGGTGAGTAAAAAATTATTAAAAACAAAACCACACACCAATCTATAAATGCAGTCCATACAACTTGTGTGCTATATTCTCTATATTCTCTAAGTCCTCTTTATGCCACATGATAGCTTTAATGATTACTAAATTAATGAACCAATGCCATTTTCTGTCAAACTCGTGTAAATGACAATTAGGGGCTGTAATGGAGGCAAAGATTTACACGACTTAACTCACATTTTTTTAATCTGCTTATCACACAAGACTTGTATAACTTCAGAGGACTTGATGGCTCCTTTTATTGAAGCCTGATCATGAACTATATGGAGAACAGCAGTGCGAATGTTAGTAAAATTTCTCCCCTTGTGTTTCACAAAAAATGGGCAGACTATTCCTTGTGTTTAGGGCAGATAAACACACAACCAGAACTCAGCAAGAACACACGCTTACATTTACACATCATATGTGAGCTACATATTGTCAGTTGTGTCTAATAAACAGTTACAGATGAAGCTTTGTGACATGAAGACTTCCTGTGGCCCATCGCTGGAGACTGTGTGTGATAAAAGACACTGACCCTATAATGCAGTTCAGGAGTGTGTAAGGTAGATATCAGTGCAAGCCACAAACCATAGAAGATCTAGACACTGTTTATATCTACTTCAGAGCATATGCCCACCTTTCCTTCTTTGGCATCATAAAAAAGCAGTTTCACCATTATACCTAGAAAGCCTCTTAGAAGACAATAAACATTGCACATTATGTTTTGCCAAAGAAACTTTGTTAGTGAATGTTCACATTTAAACTTTTAGGCTGCTCTCTTAAATGATTGCAATCACTTCTTTTAAACCCTGAGATAAACACTATGGGCTGATTGATTACACAACACCAGAAGAGCCAGAAATAAACTGAAAAAGCATGAGCAAAGCCTGTGGATACTTTCTAAGTGTGAATTTAATTTCAGTCAATAAAGAAATTGGCGAACTAAATTTTGTTGGTTTAAGTGCAGCACTTATATAAAGAAGCTGCTTTCTGTGATGTTGGTAAATTCATGGCAAATGCTTTTCTAGGCACTGTAATAAGCTTTACGTTGAAATGGACCAAGTTTTTTCTTTTTTGATTGCCATCATTCTGTCGCATTGGTTAAAAAAGCTGAGAACTAGTTTGATTCGGGGAGCTGCAGAAGGCACACTTTCATGAAGAACGCTGATGATTCTTTCTGAACCAAAACAAGACTAAAAGTGGAAGAGACAGTGTTAGATATAAGGGTGAATCTCATGAAAACATATCCAAGTCAGATTTCACCCCAAAATCAGGACAAATGTCATATTTATCCATTGTGACATCATAACAACCAAACACATTTTCATTCCAAAAATTAATTCAGTAAAGCATCTTGACATTTACTGTAAGTTAATAAAATTAATTAATATTTATTATTGTATTATCATCATAATATTTGTAGTAATTGTCATTACTATTTACAATAAATTTATTTTTCTGTAAATAAAAATACCTAAAGGGAGTAGAACAAATACTACCATGATGTAGTATATATATATATATATATATATATATGTGTGTGTGTGTGTGTAATTTTATCAATTTTACATCACTTTACAGTAACAAGAAGTTAAGGTGAAAATATGTTTAACTGTCATGAAAATCTCACAATAAAAAAGACAAGTTATTTTAAGTAACATTTTCTTTTGATTTTGGGGTGAAATGTTTTTAAAAGGCTTTGTGAGATTCAGCCACAAGGAAGCTAATCTGCCACTGCCAAAAGTCTAGCATGCATGTACACAGGATGAAATGTACACATGACACTGCTATGTCTAGTCCAGTCTTTGTCCAAATAGAATAAGAAATGTAGATATGACAGGTACAGCTGTGCTACATTCCCCAATAACTATTGGTGCTTTTAAAAGGAGGACAGATGTGTAATAATTTCTCTGTACATCATAAACTGAGTGGCTATATTAGCCACCTTTATGGAGATGTACTACATATGGATTACTTCAAAACAAACACAACCTGAACAGACATAATGCCCACATCATTGTCCCTGTTCTAGAACAGATCCTATTGCTTTCCAAGACGATACATCCTGCAGTCTAACTAAGCATTGTTTTTCTTTTTCTGCTTTGTCAAGCACAAAGGGTTATGGTTCCATTATTGTAAGCAAGTGACTAAAGAAAAACAAACTAAAACATTTTGTTTCACAAGATTTCACAAGCTATTACAGTCTAAGGGCTAGAAATGGATGTAATGAAAGAAACCATTCTATTTTAGAAGCGTATGCTATAGTAACAATGAGAGGATTAGAACGATACCATGGCATCCAAAAACAATCATGATGTGGTTTTACAAGGCAAGCACGCTTCGCTGCACTACTTCCTCATTCCCAGCATGCAGCTGGGGTAAACGCAACTTTCGGCTGGTGGAGCACAACTCAGAGTCACTCTGTTCTCCATCCGAGAAATAGCCGTCCGTCTCGGGGTCCAATGCAGATCTGTCATTTCCAGTGCTGTTCTGACGCGTGGCATCTGTCATTTCGCTTTTACACCGTGATTTGCCCTGTCTAGGTAGACGCAGGGCCATCTGCGAGGGCTTGCCGGTCTCTGCATCCCCAGCATTCACGCTGCTGTTCCAAGAGCTGTGCTCCTCTGAAATGTGGCATGAGTCCAGTTTGGAGATGGGTAGCTGTGGTGGGTCCGACCTGCCTGAGTTGCGGGTGCGGGTGCGATGATGGCGGAGATGACGTGCTTTCTCTCCACGCTTATCCCCTGCACAGCCCTGCTCCTCTGTCCCTTTCGCTGTGGACCTTGCCCGTGGAAGTGAGATGGACTTCCTGTGACTGCGGCTTCGTAGGGTGCCCCTCGTCTTGCGGCCCAGCTGGGGTGTTTTCCAGGTGGATTTCATGGAGTGGTCCATCATCAGGCTGAGCAAGCTTTCCTCTCCCTGCAGAAGCTGGTCTGACAACAGGCTGGCCGAGGGGTCATGGGTCTCTCCAGACAGAGACCACTGGCTCAGCATGTTATCTGTGGTGATGTGAACAGACTGAGCCAGCCAGCTGTCAAACAGAGAGTCATCCAGTGGGAAGGATTTGGTGAAACCTATGGAGGAGACAGTGTATACTGTGGATGAACATTCAGGAATCAACTGTCCATGTTAAAGACCTAACATTCTTAGTAAAAATTCCAATTACTCACAGATGGATTTTTCTTTGCTTGCCTAGCCCACCTAAATCTCACCATTACAACTGAACGCATTGGGTGATGCTGTGGATACATGATGTCAAGATATCAAAGCATACTGCACTTATGATTTTGACTGATATATTTGGTTCTTGTAAAAGTAATCTATTCCACAGGATTAGCATCAGCTTTAACAGTAAAAAGTAGTGAAATGTAAAATAAAACATATCACATTGGTGTTGTATTTAAAGTGGTCAAAAAGTGAAGAATCAAACTTTTGCAGTATGTACACAGTAAGAGATCATAGTATTATGAAACAAAACTATAAGTTTCAAAAACAAAACAAACGGTGAAAAAACTGTTAAAACAAGCTACCAAACAAGTAGGCCTATCTGACAATAAGGCAAAATAATCAAAAGCTATTAGCAGTTTCATACATTTTTTAACTTTTGACCATTGGGGGCACCAGCTAAAACTTTGTAAGTACTTTTAAACAATAAGCATGATGAACCAAGTTTTTTAAAGATACGCAGTTGCGTTCGTAAAAAAATACAGTATTTCATTAGAAAATTCCAAATGGCCAACCAAAAAAAACTTGATATCGTTTAAACTATGCATGCCTCAAGCAATCTAAGGAGATCACCCTCATGACTTTAAGACAAAGCATTTAAAAGTTATAAGCAAAAATCTATCTCAACACTAGTATGTGTATGTGTACAGTGCTGTGATGAAACTGTGCATGTATCCTCGCGTCTATTTGTGTGTGAACTTGGCACATTTGTCTGCACTTTATTTAGAGATGGTTGGGTGTATGAAAAAGCTTTATTGTCATGGGTGAGCTAGATGCTACATACCAAATTTCAAGCAAATTGGACAAACGCCCTAGAAGTTCAAAAAGTTGTTAAAAAAGTTAAAAAATTTCAAAATAGCAGAAACATTTTACTGACTGGAAATGATGTTATAGGGTGAACTATAACTTGGCATGAGCCAAGAAATCAGATGACGAAATAATTTTATTTCTCAATTTACATGTCAAAAAACCATAAACTTAAATTAAATTGTCGGTGGTGCTAAAGGGTTTGAGGTAGATACTCCAAATTGGCTGTGTTAACATTTCTTACTGTGTGCCAAATTTAATATCTTTCCTATGTCCTGTTCTATGGGCTGTCATAGACTTTTGCCGTTGAGCTTTTGACCAGTGGGTGGTGCTGTCACCAAATTTCTATGAGGTGAACAAGATGTGCTAGTGATGACATACAACAAGTTCTGTGTCAATACACAGTTTTGACACAAGTTTTGTAAAGATACAGCCTCAAGCCCTATTGGCGTGCTCACCATTTGATCAACCAAAAAGCTTTTAATAACTTTTTGTTACAAGTGTCTCTATATAAAAAGATTTGTACAGATTGTACAAATTTTGTAGGAAAAGTTATGGCAGACAGGAAGTATGGTAGAATATGAAAAATCTTGTATCATAGGATTTGGCATAAGCCAACAAATCTAATGATGCAAGTTATGCATCAATATGTAGAATTTTTCACGTTTTATAAATTTTGCTATATCTCTTGACCACTAGGGGGTGCTGACAAATAGGGTACACTTAGAACATTGCCTTGATGAACCATACCTCATGATTTTGGGCCAAAGCATTCAAAAGTTATAAGCAATAATAGCCATTTTCCCCATCTCGACACAAGTGAGTTGGGCTGGAACAACTTTCATGTCAATACACAATTGTTATATGAGAATGGTTGGGTGTTTCAAAAATCTTTTAATAACTTTTTTTCATCAGTATCTCCAGATGCTATGTACCAAATTTCGTGCAAATCAGACACTCTAGGAGAAGTTTGAAAAACTGTGCACATAACCACAGAACTTTTGTGTATTAACATGAAACTTGGTATTAACATGAAACAGCCTCATATCCTCATTTTTATTTAAACAAATTTCAAACTTTTATGGTTCTATGGGCTGCCATTTACGCAAAAGCGGAAGAAGAAAACATATACAACTGGAATAGGAAGATAATAAGAAAACGAAGGAAAACAAATCTTCAAACACCAGAACAAACTAACCTTCTCTTTAGTCATACAATTTAAGTAATTTATTCACAAAGAAGTTATTATATTAATTATAAAATGAATTATATTTATCTTCATAAACCTTAAATTTGGCATTGTGAATTTAATGTACACACGTCTGAACCACAGTGGCACAATGTGTGCTTCATAGACACATCTTGTTGCTGAATTTGCAAGGTTATAAATGAGATATCTGCATTACTTGCTGATATACGTGTAAAATTGCTGTGTGCCTTTTTACTATTATTAATATTAATTAACTATAAAATTAATTCATGCATTCATGACATCAAGGCTTGATTATTGCAATCATAATCAATGCAGGGCAGGGCAACTGACCATATAAGCCCAGTTTTGTCAACATTATACTGGCTGCCTATCAAGCATCATATTAATTTTAAAGTCTTGCTGATAACCTACAAGGCCCTGAATGGTTTAGCTCCTCAATACTTAAGCGAGCTCCTTCGCGTTCACTGCGATCTGAAAATTCTGAAAACTGTTAGTACCCAGAATCTCGTATTTGGTGCTCAAACTTTAGAATAGTCTTCCCAGTGTTGTCTGGGAGGCAGACACATTATGAAAATTTAAATCTAGTTTAAAGACCCATCTACTTAAACTAGCCTACACATAGTCATATGGATTTATCACTCAAATCCCTTAAGGGATTATTAGACTGCATTAATTAGGTAAACCGGAACAGGGAACACTTCCCACAGGAACAGATGTACTGGCTCCACACTAAATCTGTCTGTCTTTCATTTCCCAAGGTCCTGTAGTCAGCTGGATCCAAACTCTGAGACCAGATGGTGGGGGACTGGAGTGCATGACCCGAGACCCTGAGATCATCAGTATTTGATAGACTTCCTTAGTAAACCTACCGTTACATACATGCCTACTTTTAGCTTAGTTAGTTTCTATATTTTGTTCCCCGCTTAGTCACAGCAGTGTGATATGGCTGCAATTAGTAACATTATGCCTCACCGTTTCTGTTGGCATGATTTCTCAGTGCCCGTCATATTATCAAATATAATCGGAACCATCAGTTTTTCATCAATAAATAACTATAAATCATTATAATCAACCCTGTTCATATCCAAGACAGTTACAAATTGCAGCTTTAACGTGCCAGAGTAGAACTGGCCCTCTCGGTTGAGCCTGGCTTCTTTTTAAGGTTTTTTCTCCACCTCTAAATCATTGGAGTTTTGGTTCTATGCCACTGTCGTCCTGTTGGCTTGCTTCCTGGGAAACTGCTGACGTCTAACTTAGCTTAGGGTTTTGTAAATTGTAAACTTTGTCATTTGTCAGGTCAGGTGCTAAAATGACACACTGTTATGTTGCAGTGTTATTCACTTACCCAGCTGTTTGAACAGGGAGTTGTTCTCCGATCTCCATTTTTCTTTCTTCTCTGGGCTACTCTTCCTCCTTTCTTTTACTCGTTCTCTGGCCCCATTGCGATGAACCATCTCACCTCTCAGAGTTTTTTCTGTAAAATTCAGTAAATGTCAAAACCACACAATATACTTATTAAATGCGTAATGTAGCTAGCTGCGTCTTAAATGTCCTGTGAGCTGCGTAATTGTATTGTAATTTACTTCTTATGGCTTTATAAATAATATGATGCTTATTTACAGTTTTTCTCAAATGCTAAAACACAAAAGCCAATCCTCTAAACCAAATGACCAGTTGTCTAAACACATTTACTAAATCTAGCCATCATTTTCCAATATCATAAACACATTTCACATGAAGACACAATTCACAAAACACACTTGTTGCTAATGCTGTGACCACATATATAAAAGCAAGTTCAGAGTGCACAGTTTGCTGAAGATTCCAAACAAACACAATGGATGAAGGCAGAGTCAGGGGAAGAGGAATTCGAGTCAGAGGAGGGAGA
>JAZGTJ010004861.1:0-29326 GCA_036877575.1 Botia almorhae
GAACAACAAAAATCTAGTTACTTTATGGTTTATTAATACCTTATGATTTATTTATTAGGTACATTTTATATGCTGTATAATTAATAGGGTAGATTAGGTAATTTTACAACTTTAGTAATAATATATATTTTTCATTACAAATTGATTTTGTTTGTGTTTGTTTGTATTGGTGTGACTTAATACCGGTCGTTTGAAATCATATTTCATATTTATATTATATCATATTTTGAAGTGAAGTCACATATGTTGTTACACTACTGACCTCTAGTGTCAGATAAATGACACTGACAGCCAGTCTCATATGCCCACAACACACTTCATCAGCTCAATGGAGAGCCCTGATGACCAGAACAACACCACACCTGTACTGATGATCATGTGATTCAACATTACATATGCTCATATAATCTAAGACAGACTGAACCCTAAATCTCATTCATTATCTTTTTACTTTAGTTAGTCAACTAAAATGAACTAGTCTGCTACTTTTAGTAAACTGATTACTGATTAATATTAATCATGTTGCTCATTCTCCTCTCACCCGACACGCTAATCTTGGCATTCTGTAAGGACTGGAATGAGCTGAGCCACTTGTCGGTTGAGCTCAATATTTAAATCGACTTCTAAAATTATATTGATTATTTAATAAAAAAACTTTTGAAATAATTAATTTATACACCAAATATATAAATATTTAAAAATTATAATAAAATTATATAAAAATTTATTTTACAGGCTTATCCGCAAGCTCACATCAAGTCCGGTTTCAAATATAAAACTATGTTGAGAAAACTGATTTTAAGATTTTAATACAGTTAGTATGACTCATGTATCTAAATTCAACTTGCAAATAAATAGAAGAAATATGCAACACGTTTGTAATCAAACACCACCCCAGGGTTCCTAATGGACAGTAGGTGTCCAAGCTGAACTGTGAAGATGTTGTAATGATGGTTTGACCCGGATTACCAGTTCCATCTGATCATGCTGGTTACGAATGGAACCTTATTTTAAAGCGTTACTAATATCGTTATATTCAATTAAACCGGTATTTTAATAGAAACGGTTGTTACTACTGATCTGACAAAAATCAGCGGCTGCTTCTGAAAATAACTGCACGTTATAACTGTGTGGAATAAGTACATTTAATTTATTATACAAAGGAACATTCACAAAAGAAAGTTCTTCACATGGTCCAATTTACAAGTGTCAAAGGAACGAGCAACAGAAATGAAACAACAGAAGTATAAAACAGTGAAATGAAATAAAGGCTGCTGAAAACAATCTAAACTGTCTTTACACAGACAAACAAATGAAAAGAACGCGCAGCTTTCACTCAGAGAATGAATTAAAACATTTAAGAAAGAGATAAACAGCATTATCACAGAGACTCAACAAGCCTCAATTTCTATGAAAATTAAAAAAACTAGGCAGGGAATTTTATACATGTTCATGTGTAAGAATTAAAACAAAGACTTAAAGGGACAGATCACCCCAAAATGAAAATGTCACCATTAACACCCTCATGTTATTCCAAACCTGTAGAACTTTATTCTTCTGTGGAACACAACAGATGATGTTTTAAGATCTGTCTCAGTATTTGTGTTAATATACTGTAAGTCAGTGTGTGTCACTGTTGTTTGTTACCAACGCACTTCAGAAGATCTTCTTTTGTGTTCCTCAGAACATCACACAGGTTTGAAATGCCACAGGGTGGGTAAATAGAAGAATTTTGATTTTGTAACGCACTGTCCCTTTAAGGGTTTGATTAGTCCACATTTTTAAAGCCCTTTCCACGTTTCCCTCAGCAGCTGCTCAACACCTCTGTAACTACACACAACTTCACATTCAACACATTTAAACTCCAGCTCAGAAATGAACATGATCAATTTAGGTTAGCTGTACAAATGAGCACATGTTGGATCATAACTTAAATAAATCCACACACAAACAAGCTGAGAAAGTGTATTTCATAAATGTCATGGAAGTATGAGACAGACATCTGTAAATGGACAAATGCATATAATGTATTTATATCAGTATGTGTATCAGTTTAACATTTAATCGACCAGCTTCAAACTGACACACTCTCATCTGATTGGTGGAGTCACTGATGTGTGTCTTTGGTGTTTTGAAGTTTCAGACATCCAAAAGCTTTATTTGCACAAGGGCCCTAACCAGGGTCATAGTAAAGGGCCCTAACCAGGGTCATAGTAAAGGGCCCTTTAAACAAAGGTTTCATGGTTAATGCTTAATGGTTCTCTTCATTGTATGCTGCTGACTATAAGAGCTGAAGTTCTCTTAGAACACATTTCATGTAACACTGTTTACACAAATCTCCCTCACTTCATGATGCAGTTTACAGCCATTGATACAACATCTGCCGTTTCCACCTCAGCAGAGAACACACCACAGATGTGTGTTGAAATTCTGAATGTTATTCAGTCATTTAAATCAGCCAGGATAGGAAATGCATTAGTGGTTTATCCAAATAAAAAAAAAAATAACTTGCAGATGAGAAGATGTGATGATGAAGACTGTAAACAGATGCGAGTCAAAGCAGAGAGTTACAGAGTGATCGAGACTAGTGTTTAAATGAGGCACTGAAAAGCTGCGTAAACAAACTCTGAAGAGCCATCCAGAGAAATGCAAGAGCAAAACAAACCAAAACAAGAAAATTAAAAAAAGCCCCTTGAGAAAACAGGGCAGTTATTTCACAGCTCAAGAGACTCTTCAGGGTAAAAAACTGTCACAAAACAGAATCAATCTGACAGACAAGTGGTTAAGGGACGCAGGAGTGTGTTTCAAATGTCGCAGCTTTTCTCAGTTCTAGTGCTGCAGTTCATGTGCATCCGATCCAGATGCGTCTGCTGCGCTCACATGATGCCGTTGGTGAGATACTGGAAGCCGTCGTACAGTTTGGTCGTGATGGAGCGCATGGATCCGTCCACCATCTGCTCCACCAGAACCTGCAGCTGCTCCTCCGTCAGGTTCATGTGGAATCGCTCCTTCAGGTTACGAATGGTGCTGGAGCCGTGAAAGCAGGGCAGCTGAGAACCTGTGGAGGACAAACACCGATCTGTAACCTAAACCCAACGTTACAGAACGCTCCTAGAAGCGTCAGGTCTTTAATACCTTGTTGCATGATCTCTACGATCTGGATGACTTTCTCCATGTGCTTGCGTGCAGCGATGAGGCCCTGTAGCATCAACATCTTGTAGTAGTTGAACATGTCTCCATTCAGACCTCCCATTACCTGAAAGCAGATTTCAAGCGTGAAATATTTCTCCACAATTCATACATGACAAGCGCTGAGAAGTGCATTTGTACTCACGTCAACAAATTCACTGGTTAGTTTGAAGGCGGACGTCTCGAAGCCCAGGTTTCGTGGAGAGCTGGAGAGGATGAACCCAAAGTCGATATGAATGATGTGGCCCTCAGAGTCCAGCAGGATGTTTCCATTGTGCCTGAAACACAAAACATGTCACTCATTGAATTTAATACAAACATTTTACCTTCAGACGTAATTCTTTAGTGTTTAACGCTGCAATCTGTAACTTTTGCCTTTCTATCGCCACCTCTGTTTGAAACATAAAATTGCAGATTACTTTATGTATGTTGAAGTGAAATTTCCCAGGCAATCTGACCAGAAAGCTTAAATTATAAATCATTATTATAAACTTACTGTTGTGAATGAGAGTGTTTTGAACACTGATCTGTTATGTAGTTGCTCAATAGCTGTTTTTTCTTCAGTTTGTTTAAACAAAAAAAGTTGCTTTAAGCTTTAAACTGTTCATCGTCACACGGTGTCCTAAACCAGCTGTGAGCAACAACACAGAACTGTGATAAAGGGCCTTTTCTATGTTAATCAAGGCGTTTCTGTCCACACACTGTTGTGATCGCCTGTGTTTTATGACATCAGCAGTCAGCAGGTGTCTCACCTGTCTTTAACCTGCAGCAGGTAGCAGATGAGGCAGTAGCCTGCACAGCTCTGGACAAAGTTACGCTGGGCGCTGAGAAAGGCCTCTGTCGTGTAGTTGCCGTGTTCCTGCCGGAAGTAATCGAGCAGAGACAGCTGGCTCTGTTTCTTCACCTGGTGAATGGACACAGCGTTGACCACCGGCTCGATCATGCCACTGTCCGAGGAGATCACCAGGATCTTGTAGGGCTTGATCCACAGAGGAACTCGCTCCTGCTCCCAGATGATCTACAAGAACACACATGTGATTCACTGTAGCCTGCATGACAATAACACACACTAAAAGCAGGAACATATCAATCCAAAATAATCATTCACTTTGTTTACAGAGAAAAAAGTAACATCAATATACCAGAGATATATATAATATATTTAATAATAACTGATTACATAATTCTGTCAGATTTTGTGTGTAAACACATGAACAATGGCCCTATGTAAGAATTAGGTTTAAAGCTGCAATTCGTAACTTCTGCCTTTCTATCAACATCTCTGTTTACATACTTCTCATTATGCATGTATGAAGCCAAACTGACATTTCCCAGGAAATCAGACCGACAGCTCAAATTGTAAATCACTAGAGATGTATTGTTGCTCAGTAACTGACTTAAAAAGTTACGGATTGCAGCTTCAAACGATACATTTCATCATTGGTTTAACAGACAATGAAAGATAAAGAGGGATTGAGAAGTAACCTGTAGTTGCTTAAGGACTTGGTAAGCAAGAAGCTCTTGTCTGAGGTCATCACCACATTTCACGATGACCGAGAGAAGACGCCAGCTGGGCAGATGGCCGTAGGGGGAGCCCTCTCGAATTCGCCTGTTCAACAGCACAGAAAAGAACACAAACACAAATATCTCATTATTAAACAAAGAATTAACTGAGAAAACAAAGTGTGACCAGTGTGTAGATTGTGTTACACATACCTCACTTTCTCCTGCCATGGTTCTTTTAGGGCTACAGCTGAGGGATCTTCTGGATCCTTCTTGAATGTGGTGGGTGTCTGGGCGAGCTGCTCGGACAAGCGTCGTCTGAAATACAGACAAGTAACATTCTGTGTAATTACTGTCGTTTCTTTCTTACTAACTGTATCTCTAGATGCATTAGCTCAGCAGAGCACGTGCACCTGATGTCTCCAGCTGCAATAAAAACAGGTTCTTTGCTCTCCTGGCTTGTGATGCTGTCTACTGAGAACTGGGAGATGTTGTCACAGCTGTTGGTGTGGATCTCTGGAAGCTTGGAGAGAAGACAGAATACAGGTGAGTTCTCTCAGAGCAATGAGTAAAAGATGCTGAACTAGTGAGTCTGTCCGGTTACCTCCACCTGCAGCTCTCCGATGTCATCTACAGACCACGCCTCGTCGTCGTTGTCATAATTGGGGACCGTGGAGAAGCTGCTGGCGCGCTGCTCGGGTGTGATGCCACACTCTGGGAGATTCTCTACGGAGCGAGTGCTGAGGATGCGTGTTTCTGGAATCCGGGCCGGTACACTTGACGTCTCAAAGTTCTCACATTCCAGAACCTCTGCGTAGATTAAGTAAGGTGCCTAAACGAGCACAAAGAAGCTTGTGTAATCTGTAAAACATCTCTACTCCAACATAAGAAATACAGAGTCTTTCAAATGTCATTAACAGAGAAAGAAATCAGAGCACAGAACAGTGTGAGGAACACAGAGTAACACTGATCCGCAGCATAACCGCACCTTATCCTTCGAATTGAGCACGACAGCCTGCGTGTGCGGCACGCGCACCACGTGGTGATCAAACGCAGCAGTGGGCAGCCAGACACGCGCGGGCAGCTTGTGGTTGAGCAGAGACAGTTCAGAGATCAGTCTCTGAGTCTTCTGCTCTTTAGTGGGAAGAGTGGCCAGTCTTTTACCAATCCCCATCAGAGACTTAATAAACTCCCTCTGAGGAGTCAGACGCACGGGCTGAGAGCACACAGAAGATTGACAGATGACGGGAGAGAGAAACAGCATTATAACAACATGAAACTATACCATCAGATGTGAGCTTTCTACAGCAGCAGATGAATTCTACCAAATAAAGTGGCACAATAAAGCGGCTTGGCTGTTCCCTCTTAATGAAATTTAGTGGACAGGATCTTTGGAATTTTTCAGGAAAAACTATTTATTTAAAAACTGTGTCTCTGTAACAAACACAATTTTAGAACCCTCAGATTACGGAGCGCAAAAATCCTTCATATCATCTGTTAGTGTGAAGGCATTTTTGATTTAGCATCATTACAGAGTATCAAAAATAGTATTGTACCACATTTTGATATAAAGCAAACACCCACTACAAAAAAACAAACTAATAAAACTTACTTTATATGAACATGATATTAAATCACTGACTTTATATGGACATGAGTTATTATACAAGCCTATGAGTGTCTTTATTAATCAGCACAAGAATATAAGAAGCAGTGCTGAAAACATGCATGACTGACACAGCAGCACAAAATCATAATGAAGCGCAGGAGAAACAACAGGAAAGCTGAATGATTGATTGATTGATTGATTGTTTATAGCAACAGTTGATCAGCGGATTGAGCGACAGAGTCATGAAGCACCTGAAATGAAAGTACAGCACAAACACACGAGCTCAACCAAAGACAGAAAATGATGAGATTCAAACTCCTCCACATGTGCAACCTGTACTTACAAACACCAAACATATAGATTAGATTCCTGTAATCCATGTATAAACACAAACACAACAGCCATCAAATGATTTTAGCTCAAAGAACTCAGAGACTGTTTAGTCATTAAGACCCATGATACACATGATACCCAGAACAGGAAAGGAGTCTTGTACTGGAATCACATCCAACTTGAAAGAGAAAAACCCAGTTTGAACCCAACACCAATGAAATCAATTATTCTGACTGTTACATCATGAAGCCAAGAGCTGAAAAACTCAAATTCATTTGATTGATCAATAAGAGAACTTGATCAAGAAAAGATTGATCAATTTCAATCCCAGTAATTCATTACAGTTAACATGTATAAGAACCACACAGAATCGGTGTTTGCAAGCATGCCGTCAGCTCACAGATCAAGACTCTGGGTCAGAACATGTTTAGGGCTCGTTCTATGAATAAGGTACAAACTGTTATTTGTGACAATAAAGGCTTAAATGTCATGATTTAAGAACTATTAGAAAGATGAAATCAGCTGTTTTTGTTGTGCTGATATAACTTCAGCCTGACAGCATGACTGTAAATGTTGAAGGCACACATCTGAAGGAATCTGTGAAATCATCAGCCATCACCTCACTGCACATAGACGAGCGGTATTAAACATGAGACTTACTGTACCAGTCTCTAGCTCCAGACTGTCCCAGCTGGAGCTCAGATCCTGAGAAAAGGAAGGATCATTTACAGTACAAGAGCAGAGGGAGGTGAGGGGGGGGTAGAGTAAGACAAAAACAGAAGGTTACACTCCTGGTGTGTATTTGAGCAGCAGGGTGCTGACAGAATGCGCAGACCACTGATGGTGACCCAGCAATAATCTGCGCTGATGTAACTGCTGTAACACACCACAGCTGGTGCTGAGAACAGGATGAGGGATTGCAGCACACGCATGTACACACACAGACACGTTTCAAGGCCACTGGCAGTGGAAACCACATCTTATCAGAATGATGATGAATCAACAAACCACTGAGAGAGACAAAACTGATGTCTAGACAACTGTAACTGCTGGCGATCTGGAGTTTTAGTGTCAGCAGACCGGTCAGGTAACATTACCCCCACCGTGCACTTAAAAACAAACATACTGTGTCCTACAACAGTGACTAACACAATTACAATACAGGTTTATGAGTCCATGTTAATGAAAGCATTAGGTATTACACAGATATCTAGGATGATCATTTAAAGTCATCAGTGGTTACAGGCAGGCAGGGGTTCAAATTCCACTTGATATCAGTTACGTTTTCTTGTACAAACCCAGCTCAAAACCTCCATCCTCACAAGCCTTCAGAAAGAGAGAGATAAGACAACTTTCTTATGCAGCTTTATTCAAGAGTTCAGGGAAAACCTGAGACATCTAAACGATCAGATTAGAAAGCAGCCACAGTATGTCAACAACTCTGCTGGCAGTGAATCTGTTTCATGTGTGCTCTGTAAAACACTCACCTCACTCACACAAGACTAAACACTTGACAAGCAGCACTATTTTAAACGTTTTGTTTGTTCCATGTAAACCACAGAAACATAAACAGCGTTAATCTTAAAGTGGAGGTGACGCTGTGGAGGTTAAAGTGGAGGTGACGCTGTGGAGGTTAAAGTGGAGGTGACGCTGTGGAGGTTAAAGTGGAGGCGACGCTGTGGAGGTTAAAGTGGAGGTGACGCTGTGGAGGTTAAAGTGGAGGTGACGCTGTGGAGGTTAAAGTGGAGGTGACGCTGTGGAGGTTAAAGTGGAGGTGACATTCTCATGTTAAAACCATTTACACGCTTCAAAGCAGCTTAGTTTGTCTGTTAATGTTGTGAAGATGTTTCGTAATCACTGATCATTTAGCAATGAGCGGCTCGTCGCCATGCAGATAACAATGACTATGCTGTTGCCATAGCAACACATGGTAACGAGGCTGCACTGAAGTCAGGTTCAGGAGGACAACAGACAAACTACACAACAGAGAGATAACAGAGAAATACAGCAACAGCACAGTCTACACCAATCCACATATACACTAGACCGTAACACAAATACACAGACACACTCTAATACAGAATCAATTTTCTTTACATTAACATAAAACTGCCAAACGTTAAAACCTTATCAGATGTTAAATAAACAGAATGTTTCTAATACTGTTTTCTCACTTTCAGCACACAGCTTCACTACAGCACACTATTCACACAAAACAATATACGCACAACCCAAGACTCTTCACCGAGAGCAGTCTTCATGCTTATAAAGTGTATACCAACAGCATAACAGTGTTAGAATACAGAGAGATAGATCAGTATGCATTGATCAGGCTAATTTATCAGTCCATATCAACAGCACTGTCAACACCTTCTGTTATATATTCTGTTGTGAATTTTGGATATAACAGCACTGTTTCGCTCAGAAGACAGCAAGATCTATCAGACAGCAGGAACCTGTCAGTTCCACAGCTAATGCCAGAGTCCCACGCTCATAAACTCATGTTTGCACTCATGTCTTCTTCAGCGCTGCCATAGAAACCACACAAATCTCTGAGCTGTTTGCCTTGTTTGCATAAATCAGCTGAGAAACAACATCTGTAAGGTGGAACCAACAACTAGAGAGTGAGCAACCGAGTCCACAGAACTGAACATATACCGGTACACATTGTATTTAATATACATATTGCACATTATTGTGGTTTCATAAAGAACTTTTAACATCTGTAGAACCTTTCTGTTTCAATAAAGATTCTTTGCAGCGGAAAAAGGTTTAGATTATAAAAAGGTTAAAACAAAGAAATGGTTCTTTTAAGAAACTTTGACTGAATGGTTCTTTGGGGAACCAAAACTGGTTCTTCTAGGGCTTCACTGTAGCCTATTTTCAAGTGTAATGTGGTCATGAAAGCACACAGGTTAGAAGCACATGATCAGGTGACCTCACAGGTACCTCACCTCATCCTGACTGATCTCCACTTTCGGGTTGCTGGCGGTTCTCTTCAGGTTACTGCTGAGGCTGATGCTGACGGTGGCGTCGGATTTGGAGCGCTGGTGTGTGCGTTTGGAGGGCGAGAGGCTGTGTTCGCTCATGCCCTGGCCGTGATGAAGGGGAGGAGGGCAAGAAGAGGGCAGCTGCGGCCCCTCCCTGCGGACACGCTGGCTGGAGGGCTTGAGCTCATCTGACAGGATGAGTTTGCGCAGTTTGGTTCCGCGTGAGTAGCGCTGTGTGGAGATGTGCATGTCCGAGGAGTACGCTCCCAGCAGCCAGGCACACTGCAGCGAGAAACCGATGCTCTGCCGACAGCGATGAACCACGTAGGGTTTGATGGCGTCACCCACATGCTCATCCATGTGGATGTACATATTCAGCAACTGAGGCAAGTAGAAATCCACGTCTTCGTTACGGAAACTGAAGAGTCGGTTACCGATGTAGGCTTGCACGCCGGGCTCCTTGGAGTTGTAAAGATACGAGATGGCCATGGAGATATCAAACAGCTTGGACTCGAAGAGACGCAGAAGCCAGGACTGCTTGGAGGAGTTGTTCTTTTGACGGCGCCGTGCATTCTTCACAGGCTCCACCCCCTGCTCGCTGATCATTGGAGGCTTTCCTCCACCTCTTCCTGCTTCTGTGGGCTCAGGGTGCAAGGTACCATTCACCAGACCGGGCTCTGCACTGGCTGGAGATGTTTCTGCATCACTCTTCAGGAGCTTTACCTTTTGAAGAACCTCCTGGCAGGCCATCTTAGCCACTTCAGTGTCGATTACCAGGCTGAGCTCACCCACACCTTCAGATATGACCTCCAGAGGGGGGCTGGAGGTTTGCAGCTCATCGCTGGTGCTCGGGCTGGAGCTGGTGAGGGGATGAGGGCCAGAGGAAGGAGAGGAGGGCAGGGACAGTGAGGAGGTGGTGGAGGTAGAAGAGGCTGATGGGCTCTTCTGTAGATCTTCAAGCCGGGAGGGGCAGAGCTCCAGCTCGGTGTCACCCATGGCCACGAATTCTCAGGCCACTGCGAATGCAAAACACAGAGACATTAATTAAGAGAGGCGATGAAACACCAGATGATCATGCTAGATTACAGTGTAGCTTTATTATTAACATTGTTTCACCAGTTCCACATTCTTTATTAACAACTAAAAACTCATCTTTTTCGTCTTCACTTCCTTGACTAATTAACTAACACACCGCCACTTCTAGTTCTTTAAAAAAAGCACCCTTCTTATACTGTGTTGAAATACCTGAGACCTCTCTACAGCACTTCTTCACTGTTGCCTCTTATTGTAGTTAAAGTTGCTTACTAGTCCTCATTTGTAAGTCGCTTTGGATAAAAGCGTCAGCTAAATGACTAAATATAAATGTTTATTACATTAGATCTCACAGGTGGATAAAGTTTTGAAGTTTTGTATAAAAGTATAAAAGTAAATAAAGCTTGTTTTTTTATATTGTCTTTAAAATATTCATTTGCTTTAAACGATGTAATTGTTGTGATTGTTGTGAAATCTAAACTGTGGAAAGTAATATTTGAAAACCATTAAAATATAAAGTTACATTTTTTCAACATTTGTTAATTTTAAAAGAATAAACAGTCTATAGTTCGAGTCAGGGTCACTGTGTCTGATCTGCAGAACAGCAGAATAATCTGACTGGAGCGGAATACCTCAACATTACTATCAGATCAGTGCTAGATAAAGTGATACATCAGTGTCTCAGAGACACACACACACACACACACACACACACAACACTCAGTGTGTTCACTGACAGACACAGGTCAGGTCACCAGCTAGTGTTTACTCAAGCACTAGCTGTTTTTCTATTGATTAGGTTAACAGCGAAGTCATCTAGTTAACAATGGAAAGTCAAATGATTTTGATTCACTTGTTGGAATGAAAAACATTTTACCAAAACGAGACGAGACAGTGACTGCTGTCAGATCTTGCACCAGATGCACCAAACTGAAACTGTATCTTAACACTTGAAACTGATTCTGAAAGTGATGCAGATTAAACCGGTGGAGAGTGAGTTATGCAAAATCAAAACACCAGCTTGCTTTGTATGTGACACGACGCAACCCACTCCTGCACACTGTTTATCTGAGCTGACGGGCTGTGTGTTGTGCTAGTTTACCAGCACGTCAAATCCTGCATGATGCAAAAATACTCCAGTGCAAACAAACCTGCACTGATGACAAGCATCTCCATCATCAATTATTATTCGTTCCGCATCAGAACTTCTGACAGAAGTTCACATGCTTCTCCTGTTGCAACGGAAAGAGAACGACTGTAATCAGCCCTGAAACGTGATAGCAGCAAAGCCTGAAACAGTGATCTGGAGGACCACAGACCATCATCACAACAACACCACAGAACCGAGCGAAGACCAGCATCCAAAACCATCAGAGACTGTTTGAAGAGACAAACATCACGAAACCCAACCCATAATCTTGAGATCAAACACAAAACATGAAGTGATATCAATAATCTGTGTACATCATCAATGATTTAACACGTCATCAACGACATGACAAACAAACAACGCGGAACTTCATTCAAATACAACACATTGTGTGTCAAATGTGCCTTTGACATTTCATACAAGACGTCTAACTAAACTGCCACACCACCTAATAAAACAAACACGTTATCAGAATCACATTATTGCTTGTTTTATCGCACTTGATCAGCTAAAATGTAAACAGTATATGATAAGTTGAGTTTTGTACTGAGTTAGCATCCGAACATATTTACCTGTGACACGTCGACGACTTTTGTCTCGTCAAAATAAATATAAACACAATCTGTCAGAAGGCACTACAGTATTTGTGCTGGTGAATAATTTATCAAACACTAGTTACTGTGAAATAACTAGTATGGATTATGGTTATAAAGGCCAGACGGAATCACCCTCATAAAACACAATCATAAACGGATGCTACACACTTAGCGAGCAGCTAACGCTACGTCTCCACTTCTGAACGTTTCTTCACTTCTGAAGCGACACAGAGAAACATGTACTGCGCTGTCCTACCTCCAAATAAAGCGGGTGAGGGGTAAATGACCGGGTCTATCTGTGTTTTGAGTGCTCCATCTGGAAGCTGTGGTTGTGCTGCGGCAGCCGGTTCACTGATACAGTGACCGAGAGGAACCGACTCGCGGAGCTGCCCGGCAGCTGCCTGATTGAAAATACACACGCACACACGCACGCAGGGCAGAACTGTACCTGCTTCTCCTGATGTGTAAACAACAATTAACCTGAAGCACATGATGTTCAGCTCTCATGAGGTCTGTGTGAACTGCTGATCTGGAGAGCTATTACCCGAGTCATCTGTCCTGGTTAGTTGTTTTGTAAAAGGAAACCGTTCAGGCTGCTTTCCACTCCATGTTATCAGCTCAAATGTGTTCATTTGACATGAACTCTACATGAAAACCCCAGAAACACCTTACAAATATTAAATTAATAAACAGATCTGTTGCCTGAAAGAAATGGTGCTGAATAATCTCCAAGCAATGCGAATTCTGCAGCTCTGCACAACAGCAGAAAAATACAGTTAGATGGTATTAGCACAGGTTTGAGGTAGGTTGCAGTGTGGCAGGTATGATCTTGCAGGCGGTGTGGGAAACCTTGAGGAACTTCCTAAACACATCTTAAAATAAAGATAGGCCTGAATTGAGTTTTAGATTTTTGTAATAAAGAATGCCATCAGACACAACGCTTTTTAAATCATTGTTTGCCGCCTTAGCAGTTTATTCAAAGTAACATCCAAAAAACGTCCATTTATATAGAATAAACTCACCGTTGTGTTTGTAATCAGGCTGTGTGCTGCCCTGTCCTATTCATTATACAGATTTTACTGGAAACTGATCAGATCAACAACAGCACCTTAAAGAATATGGAAAGGATCCACTGAATGTACTAAAAAACAACTGAGTGTGAACCATCCTGTGGTTGCTATGATCAATCCAGATACTGAATCAGTACTGAATATATACTCACTGATCCCAATACAGTCTTTAAGATGTCAGATCAGACACGCCCATTATTAAAGAACTGAAAAGCAGATGAATAACCAGATGGAAGACAATTAACATTTTAAGATGAACTTCGGGACAGACATATCATGTAATCATAATGCACCATAAATACACTTGAAAATGTGATGGAACAGAAGCAGTCATACTGATCCAGCCAAAAGGGACAATAGCAATACAGGGTTCCCACACTTTTAACTATTAACAGTCATTTTAAGGAAACATTTCATTCATACATGACCATAACAGATCAATTCACTGGACAGTCAAACTTGCGGGCACATTTTATTCCACAAGAGCAAAATCTAGTCACCAAAATATATTACAGCAGAGTGCTATAGAAATTTCCTTTAAGATTTTAATAATTTCCATTACTTTAACAGGCCAAAAAAATCCATGATATTTCTGTGGAAACCCTGTATAACAAAAATATAATAACAGTCAGTGCATGAAATAATTGCAATATTTTAATTACATTTTAAAATAACATTTCATTGCTCTTCATTTCAAATGTAATAATTTAGGTTATGCCATTAGTTCTGAGTTCTTATCTTTAGACTCAGCAGGGTGAAACATTCTTCATTACAGGTTCAGAAAGACCAAATCATATGATGGAGAAATGCTGATGTACCTGCAGAAGATGAAAACAAATCCATAGACAATGAAGTCTAACACTGCCGATAAATAAACAAACAGAACGAACAGTAGAAAACACTGCATAAGCCCATCATGCTTCATCTATTCTTCAAGTCAATGCAGTTTTTAAAATAAAATAAAGAGAGCCCACCCTGTCACACCATCACTCAATGAGTTACACATTAAACACACAGAGACACGCAGATCAACAGTCACATCTATAAAGACTCCAGATCCAGCTGTTCGGTTCTGAGAATGCTTCTCATCAGACCAAACATCACCTGTTGGCTGCAGAATCTGTGAGGTCACTATTAGGATCCAGACTGGGTTTGGAGGAATTGTCTTCTTCAGAATAATGAGAGAGAGCTTCTGATTGAGGGGATGAATGTGAGAAATCTGTAGATTCACTTTCACTTTCCAAACCCTTCTCTGTCCTTTCCTGTGTTTCATGTTCTCTCATCTTATTTCTCTCTGTTGGTGCGTCTTCATCGTCTGTCTGATGGACTTCATTTTCTGTAGTTTCTGGTTCTTCTGTCAGATCAATCTTTTCATCAACCTCACTCACCCTGCCAACTGGCTCTTCTTCATCTCCGGACTCTATTTCTACAACCTCTGGTCCAAGCGTGGCATCCAACAGCAATTTAAACAGCTCCACTGGAGCACCTGGCAGATTTGCATGTTCTTCTTGTGTACGGCCATGAATCAGTTGGGCCAGACAGAACGAGTGCTGAATAAACTCAGGTTTACTGGAGAAGCAAGACATGGCCTCACCTAACCAGGCAACAAGAAGCTGCAGTATGTGTTCAGGCTGAACTTCAGATACACCCTTTCTAGCTGATTGCTGTGCCCAACGGGCAAGAAGAAATCTTTGAAGCACGGGGTGGACACACATCTCTAGAGGCTGGTGTCGTCCTGAACATCCAGCTGGAACAATGGCAGGTAAAGTTTTGGTGCTCTTGACTGAAGACATAAAATCTTCAGAAACGCGGCAATGATGACTATTCATAACCAGCAGAGCCTCGTTCTCAACCTGCGAGTCAAGGTGTCGCTTCCACACTTGTGTTGCCCAAACCTTGAACTCTTCTGCTGCACTGAATCCTTCCTCTTTAGCCATGAGCTGAACCGAATCTGGGGGGCTTAAACCGGTTGCGCTTGTGGCGTGACTCGTAAAGACCATCGCAGGCAAAACCGTTCCATCTGCGAGAACTGAAAGATAAATCTTAACGAAAGGTTTCCCGGACCCTGTCAACTGAAGGGCTGTCTCTTTGCTTACCCTCATGTTCTCCTTCAGCATGCTGAAGTCCACAAAAACGGAGAGCTGATCCACAGCACCGGTCACACGCTGTTGGATATTGTTCGTCTCAATGTGATTGTGCACAAACCCGGTGAAGCTACGGCAGTTTTCCTCCATGCCGTGAGGAAGTTTTCGACGTTCTGCAGCAGGGACATCCAAGCCCAGCTTGTGCTGCAACATGAAGCTCACGGCCCACTCGTATGAGATACGGAAAGAGCTGCTCTCGTTGGACTGGGTCTGCAGTTCAGAAGCTTTCTCGAACAGTCTGGCCTCGCTGACAGGACGCTGCTGCTCTCGCTGGGTCAGAACCCACTCCACCAGACGTTCAACAGCCTCTCCACATTTACTGCTGCTGTCACCTAACTGCTGTTTCTCTTTGTTTCGGATCCAGGTTTGAATGAGCTCAGGCCTGGTGTTCATTTCTTTAGCTGCTTTCTGGATTCCAGAGCACAGCGCCAGTAGGATTATTCGACGCTGATGAATGGAGAGCATCTCCTCTTTGTCTTTCACAGGGTGTGAAAGTGTAGAATGAGTTACTTCTGCAGTTTCGTTTTGCCCGTTTCCTGTTTGTTTTTCCTCAACACTTTCAGCCGAGTCCGAGTCCAAGTCTGTGTCTTCCAGAGGAGCCATCTCCTGGTCCACATCTTCATGCTGTCCTGCTTCAGCACCACGCGAGACACTTCTGACATCCACCGATGAGATGTGCAGAGCTTTCTCAGCCTTGAATCTTTCATTGTACTCAAGTACAGACTGCTTTCCCTCCCTGAAGGGAAAACAAACACATCAATTTACAGCATGTGTAGAACATGAAAATCATGGAAGAGAAACACAGCTATCGTGCTGCATGAGATCTTCAAGCACTCTTCTTCTGTCTGCTAAACATACATTACGACTCATCAAAATGGTGCAGCTATAATTCCAAGATAAAATCTGTTACAGGTACTAAATTCATGAACTGAAATTATTTTTATCAAGTAGAACTGAAGAAATAAGCGCATTACACGTTACATATTTGAATCAGTGAAGTTTTAAATCAGAGTTGAAAAGTATCATTGAGAAATGTTTCTGTTATTTTAAACTTTAATGGTTACGTACCTCTTGACAGACACAAACCCAACCTTGGTATTACCTGTATGAAAACAAATGACAGCAATTTAAATAATCCATTGAAATAAATGTAAACAATGTGTATAATCTAGACAATATAAAACAAAAGCATTTGCTTGTATTTTGCTTGTAACATATTACTGCCACTCATTTACTGTTACTCTAAAATCTTGCATGTAATTCAAAATGTTTACAATAAACAAAACCTAAATTCTTTAATTTTCTTTATTTTTTAAATTCTTTTTTTTAATTCTTTAATTTTTTAATTCTTTAAACCATTTTGACATCTGAATAGAGAGAAAATGTAACTATTAAAAACACATTAATATTGAGTGTCAGTATCAGAGTTTTATGACCTTGGTAATCAGGAGAGAAACCGTGGTAAACCCAGAAGCAGCAAGAGCGCTTGCACAGATTCACAAGGCACACCGTGCAGCCGTACACGCTTTCATGGCGCTGATTCTTCAGGTTGCAAACCTTACACCTCCGTGTCCTGTGTGTAATTTTGGCCAATCGGTGTCTGATTCCTTCTTGTGTCTCCAAACTCTTTTTTTTTATAGTGCGTTGCCGGCTGTTGTAGATTTGGTTCTGACGGGCGTATCTTTCTGCACACCTGGCCAGCTGATAACCCAGACGTTTGCGGTAGATGGCCTGAGAGAAGTGACCTCCTGGAAACCAAAGGGGTGGGTTGTCTTTGCGTGTCTCTCGTAGGACAATGAAAGAGTTGATGATGCTCAAGTTCACCAGAAACCAGAAGAGACGTCGCCAGTTGGTGTCGAGAACAAGCCCGCCAAGCTGGTTGCAGGTTAGCAACTGATTACAGATGTCGACCCCACGCATGTTATCCTGGAGTAGTTTAAAGGCCAGAGGTCTTTCAATGGAGGCAAGATCGCCCATCTTAACGGTAGATCTCCTCCACACCATGTCTGGTCGGCCTGCTTCAGCATTTGTGGAGAGACACACAAGCTGCTTGGAATCTTTCCATCTGGTAGCAAGTACGGGGGGATATTCATACTGCTGGAAATGCCCTGGGCTGTCCAGTGGGGGCTCATCCCAAAACTCAGGGGGCAGAACCGGACTGTGTGGCAGGACAGAGGTGGAACAGTATACACCAACATCATAAAGCTCCTTAATTAGAGGAACAGACGCCAATGAGCTGGCCAAGAAGACATGATGATGTTTACCCTGAAGTCCCTCTAAGAGATCAGGCACAACAGATCTTCCTTGGTCTTTATTTCTCTCCTGTTGCATCAACACTAACAGTTTATGGCAGTACCCTGACTTTGAGTCACACAGCAGCCATATCTTTGGTGGAGAATTTGTACTCCTTTCCCTGGCAAATCCTTTGTCCTGGCTTGGCAGAAAAGCTTGGTCAACTGTCAGACACTTGTTGGGCCTGTAGGCCTTTTGCATACTTGTTTGTAAGACACTTAACATGGGCTGAAAAAACAGCAGCTTGTCCACACTCTGGCTGTCGTTCTCCACCAGCATGCTGCTCATCCTGATGTGAGCGCTGATCTGCTTGAAACGCGCAACAGACATGGTCCTGTAGAAGAGCTCACGTGTTTTGGAAACAGAAGTGCCTTGGTGATGGTCCCAGGACCAGTACATCTCCAGATCTGGAAGACCTTCAAGCCCCATGAGAATACAGAGACCAAAGAAGCCTTTGACTTCCTCTGTAGCCACAGGGTACCAAGTGGGGTCCGCCCTGCCCAGTGAGCAGCAGTAACTGGCATAGGCGTTGGTCTCATAAACAATCTGATCAAAGAGGACGTCAGGAAAAAGAAGCCAGAAGTAGTCCAGGACATCGCTATTTTTGGCTATTAAATGCTGGGGGCCACAACTGTCTGTGAACTCTGGCACGGTTTCGTCACCGTTCGGCACGCTCCAGTGCTCCATGGACAGCCAGTCAGGCTTTGCAACATCACTAGCTTCATCCCCTTGTGGACCCTCCACCTCCTCAACCTGGCAGAACTCAATATCTGTCTCCACACACTCTGTAGGGGAGGGGAGGGATCATAGGAACACACAGTTAGTCTTCCTCTTGGAGTCTCTACCATCACCATTCATTCCATTTTATAACACCATGCTCAATGTATATGTGGTTCTGATAGGTCAGTAAGCTTTGTTTTGTTTGAGAAAGGAAACAATAAGCAGCTCAGAAGCAGCAGATATTTTCCTGAGGGACAGTCCTTGTTGTTAATCAATTGTCATGTTTCTAAATTAATCCACTTTAATCCAATGTTTTTTGTACTCCTTCTGATATTCTCCGTTGCAGTGGCTTTTGTGTTTATACTGAGTCTCTTTATTTTCCAGAGCGCTCTCACAAACACTCGCCCGCATGTCCTGTGAAGTCACACCAAGTACAAGCCCAAGTTTAACAACATTAGCAATGTGGACAGCGTGAGCTCATGTCCCACATCTGTGATGGCGGTTTATCACACACTGTGGGCTGTTACACTGGGCTGTGACAGACTAGCTACTCTGCCAACGCTGCAGGCAAAAGTCTTGCTATGAATACATGGATGTGTGAAAATGATTGTTTGTTTAAAGAAAGATCCATCTTTACTGTAGGTGTCCATTGACAATTAATAAACCTTGTTAAATAAAAACACTTAAAAATTAATGCCATTTAAAACTGCTAGCCATGGTTACTTTTTTACAGGGTACGAAATAGAGTTTTACCAGAATGCTCATTTGGACCTTGTTAGTAAGTACAGGTAATTTATGGTCATAAAATGTACTGACAAGATATAAGTAGACGTGTATGTCACGCTATTATTAATTTGGTTATAAATTCTTGTTATTACGCAGTGTCTGTAATACACTGTAGTGATTTTAGGGTGCAATTATTTTACTGACACCTATAATACAGTTGGAAGCTCTCTAAGACAGTAGAAAAAAATCATGCATGCAGATTAGGAGGCCATGCAATGAGACACAAAGTTCTTCATTTCCTGTAATCTGAGGATTATGGATTTAAGAGACTCAAAAAAAACACATCCACAAGCATGCCTTAAGCCCAAAGTATACTTAAATTTTGTATGTGTATATGACGCAAATGTCATCCCCAGCAGGGTGTGCGCGCAGCCCAGACTTTCTAACTGCATGCACTCTATACAACACGTCTGAAATTGTGAACCACTATCTAGTGTAACTAAAGTTACACTAGATACACTAAAGCTACCGTTTTCTCAGGGGTAGTCTTGTAAGAAAAGGAACGGACAGAAATATCCAAACTGCCCCAAACTACTAATAACCTCAACAACAATGGATGGCCATGTTAGGCAGGGTTAGACAACTTAAAAAAAAAAGTTTAAAAAAAAACAAGCAGAGCAGAAGCAGATCAGAAGCAAAGCCACCTGCGTTCACAGTCAAACAGGGAAGATACTGAAAGGCCAAATCATACAACTGTACAAACCTGTGTGCACATAGAAACTGAAGTATACTTTAGGCTTTAATGTTCTAGTGTCTAGAGAACACCCACCTCTACGACTGAAGATACAGCTGGAGTGATGAGGGAACTTCACCAGATGTCTGGCCATCAGATTCCCCAGAGACGTTGAGTAATCACAATCTGTACAGCTCAGCTTCAAACCGCTTTCAACAGAGTAAAGTTCAGACAGCCATAAGATCACACATACACACTGAAAGAGTTCAAAACAAACAAACAAACAAACAAAATCATTACAGTACTACCTCGGAGGACCTCTTTTAGACGCTTTCAGCATTCGTCCAGGAACATGATTGCTGAGATGAACACATGAACTTCAGTCAGTTTCATGTCACATTGACTGCAGCTGCTGGTAAATGCACAGCTGACATCACTATAACTGATTCGTAAGGAAAGACATTTAACTCACTTGATCATGTGATTTGCATAAGCGCGAGAACAGCACGTGCTGTAGAAGCACAGCGAGCAGTGAACGTAAGTTGGGTAGTGATTCGCAAAGTCTGGGACATCAAACGTGCATTCCACACACTTGTGTCTCTCCAGCAGTTCCCTACAACAGAAAGACACATGAAACTCTCTCAGAGCTGTAACTTCCTGTCTCACAGAGGAGCTGGCGAGTCTCTGTTAAACACAGCTGTATGATCTCACCTCTGCTCCTGGAACTTGGTCAGGAAGTCAAACATCTTGCTGACCTGTTTTCTCACAGGTCCAGCTTTCTGTGCTGGCTGTTCAGCCTTATTTACAGCTGAAGAACCGGTGAGAGTGTTCTGTGAGCTAGCAGATGATTTTGAGGACATCTGACCTGTTTTTTTTCTCTGTCCGACGTATGCCCTAATTGTCACCTGTAAATATGGGGGAAAACAGGAGTGATCAATTAATTTGCGAAGGGCCTTTATATTTTACACGGTGCACCTGGTCCGGTGACACTCAAAAACTAACTCATGACTACATGAGTGATCACAACGTCTTACTTTTGTTCCTGGCTGCAGCCCTTCTAACTCTGGAGGTTTTCTGAAAGTCCTGTGGTGATTAATTTTATGCTCAACTTTGTCTTTTGTGAACAGAAACTGAAGGCGACATTTGTTACAGTGGTAAACCGTTGACTTCTGTTGGAAACAAAAGTTTAAAACGTTTCACATCTGTTATGTGTATTTTATATGTCTTGCATTAAAGTCATTTTATTCTGTTTCAGAGGCTCACATCACAATCTCTATAAATATTACTGGCATGAATTTCCACTGTTAGTTCTCACCTGCAGCATGTGTCTTTTTGGTGTAAGTGGATGTGAACTGCTGCTCACCTGATGACGAACATAGTGCTGCTGGTAACTGGTGGAATTCTTGAAGACCTTTAGACAGTACTGACACAGAAGATGCCTGGTGTCCTCGTGCCAGGTGCAAAAGTGCTTATACACATCAGAGTAGAAGGAGGAGCGGTACTCACACACCTGAAAACATCACAGCACTTATACACACCTGACGGACTTCACAGCCTGAGGTTTAACTGAAAAGTCTAGACTGGTTTACCTGGCAGACATACGGCATCTCTCCAGGTTTGTGTGTGTTCTTCATGTGCTGCAGAAACACGGGCTCGCTCTCAAACGACCACTCACATATCTTACACTTAGCTGCAAAGACAGCACCAGCAGAAATGCAACAGCCTGTTTACTGTCACTGCAGACAGCATGTCAAGAATGTGCACTTGATTCAAGTTCTTTGTTGTCTTTAGGTAACATCCCACTGGCCCTTTTCTCTTTTAAAGTATCCAAATAAATGTGGAGTTTCTGCAGTTGTTACCAGTATAACTGGTCTTGCGAGCTCATTTTCATATAGAGTTTATATCTGACTGAAATGGAGGCCAACTAAATACTTTCATTGGGACAAACTTGTGCTGATAAACCTCAGGAAAGTTTTGATCAAGTTTATCTTATGACATATGATTATGAACAAGAACATCAAAAGAAAAAAACTGTGAACTGGAACAATATTCATAATAAATATTGAAAGAGCCTCAATATAAATGAGAAGTTCTTACTAGAGGACTCGATGGTGGTGTGGACGCTCTCCAGGTGGCACTGAAGGCGAAACGGTGTTGGAAAGTGCCGGAAACAGTGCTGGCAGGAAGTGTGTGTGTCCATCTCCCCATTCTGCTGTTCCACAGTCACATGGTACTTCATGTGAGTCATGAGACTGCAGGCAGAATCAAAACCTTATCCAACACATCAGTCCTGCATTCTAGCACACTAGCATTTGCATGGCTGCAAAAAATCCAAATACACCTAAAAAAGCTGCAACTAGAAAACAAACATGTACTGCAATAAAATATCCCATAATTCCCAACATGACAGCCCCGACTTAAGCGTCCATCGGCTCAACCGAGTGCAGACAGTCAATCCTGAAAACACCGGCTCATTTCAGAGGCTCGAGTACCGATTGTTTTTCACCACACTAAAGTGTTTAAGCATTTCAAAGTGTCCTTCATTAACCGTACAGCCAAATACAGTACAGAACCGCTTTTCTACCTGATATTATTCCTCAGCTTCTTGTTACAGGTGAGACATCTGAAGGGTATGGGTTCCTTTAGGTTGTCCATCGGCACGTACACTCGATTCCCCTCAAAAGTGCCATAATAGAAGTCATCCACCAGCATGACCAGTCTAGACTGGGTGTCCCCACTCTTGCTCGGTGGACTTTCTGTCTTAACCTTGGGCACCTCAGACAGGGTCTTGGGGGAGGCGGTTTGGGTTCCTGAGGTGTTCACAGTAGGTGTGGTTCTGCTGGTGACGGTCATCTGGGCATCTGGACAGCAGAACTGAGTAGACAGAGAGAATAATCCGAACTATGCTGGGCTGAGCCATGATCACAGCTTGATAAATAGCACAATATTCAATGCGATAATGCTTAAAGATTACAAAATCAATTTAAATGGTATTAAAATATGTATAAACTAAAAATTTTATAACTAACATTTGACTAAATATAACTTCTCAAATTATTAAAACCATTTATTTATTGCAAACCACTGCAATATGCATATTTGCAATATTACATCTTGCAGACCTAATTTCTTCGTATTTGTCGATAACAAATTTTAATCCAGTGTTTTCTTTCAAACACTAATAGTCAGAACAGGCTTAGACCAAAACACATGTTGTGTTCACGCAGTGTGTACTCACACACATATGACTCCGCAGGGCCTCAATCATCTTGAACTGAGCTCCACATCTGGGACACACGTGATATGACGGTGATGTGTTTGTAACAGGGACCGCTAGAGAGAAAGAGGAGCACATTTATCAAAGTGGTTTTGCTTCAGTATGAAACTGAAGATCAGACACAATCAGAACTGTGTTATCAATGGTCTCACTCTGGATGACAGTCTGAGGTGTGGCAGGGAGAGCGGAGGACACCACAGCAGGCCCGTTGCTCTTCTGGTTGCTCATGACAACAAACGTCTGAGCTCCAGCAGGAAGGTTGACTGACTTCACCAGGCTCATCAGGTTTTGCAGCTCTAAGGGGCTGTTTCCAGCCTTTGTGAAGGTCACTGTAAACGGTTTTGAATGAAAGATGGTAATAAAACAACAGTTAGTACCAGTCCTGGATGCTGATTGGTCGACACAGTGTTCCATTCATGCTAGAAATCACCATATTGTAACAGCGATGATTGTTTGAGTCACTTCATGAAAATTTGTGTACTTAATATTAAGTAGTAACTATTGCAAACAAGCTTTAAGAATCGGCGTCTAAAAGCTGTCTTACCGATTTTAGTGGTTCGTGCTGCGGAAGGCTGAGCGGCGCTTGTAGAGGGCACAGTGCTTAGAGGTTTGGCAGTAGGAAGAGTCACTGCAGTTGTGCTACGTAACGTAAGCGTAGCTGGAATCTGCACTGGACTGAAGGAGGTCGATGTTTGGGCCACACTTACGACCGGAGCCGCAGCTCTTAACTGAGCGGGCTGAGTGATTATTTGAGTCGATCCAACCGCTGGTTTAAAAATCTGAGTCCCGGGTGCTAACACGCAAAAAAACATGAAATCACACAGAAAGCTAAACGTCTCGACAACTAAGACTGCAGCACACAACACGTTTAGAGACACAAGACAACATTACCATACCTTGCACTAACGTAATTGGTCGAACTGTTTGGCCCTGTTGGACATTTAGCACCAATCCAACTGGGCTCTGGCCAGGCTGGACGGGATGAATATTCTGGACAGGAAGACTCTGTTCATACACAGCAGAAATAGAGAATGATGAATTGAATGGTTCACATAAATAACTGTGGAGAAAAACAGAGCAGGGATCTGTGCGGCTGGATTGCAGCACCTGTGTGGTGAAGTAAATGGGCTGGCTGTTGGCCGCACTGTGAATAGGAGATGTGCCAGGCAGCAGAACCTGTGAGAGAGCCACAGTGCTCAGCCCTGCTGCACCAGGAGTCAAGATGACCTGCTGCCCTTGTACTGCTTTAGGAATATTAGTGGGCCTAGCAGCAGAAATGACTTGAGGAGCCACTACAATAAAAACAAGAAATGAATGATTTAAAAACACAGAGCTGATAATCACGTAACGCGGCTAAATGCTAGAGCAAACTCACGTGTGTTTGTTAGCAGTGGAACACTGCTCACAGCATTCACTACAGACTGGAGGTTTGGGATCACCATGGTCTTGTGCTCGGCTGGAGTATTAACAGGTTTGGCAGGAGTGACAGACACTGAGCAGTGAAGAAAAGTAGGTCGAGATAGGGCAATGATTTTTTTTAGAAATTTTATTAAAAATAACAAAAATCTCTGTATTCACGCGTATATAAAAAACATGCAATCAAAAAAATAAAAAAAATATAAAATGACACACTAATATTTGTCTCACGGGCAGGAGAATGGCTTTCAGCACTGTCCACTGCTTCATCGATTGAAGGCTGCTGTTGCCATGGTTCCAGCTCCTCCTCCTCACACTCCATAAACAAATCTGCATCCATGTTTCTGAAATACAGCACATGTTGTGAGCATTGCTATTAGCAAAAAGGCATCCTGCTATTCTTTCACAATACCTAAATTCGTATTGTGTATCGTAATTTTTATACAAAGTATACAGTATATATTAAGTTTATATAGTATGTAAACAAAAAATATTTTGTTTAAAATGCTTAATAAGACATACATTTTGCTTTACGTCAAGAACCTCAATTATTTCAAGTCCGACCGTTTTCAACGTCAAGCCTGGCGTTTGTCCATATACAAAACCACGTCATCCTAAAAATATAAGAAAATAATACATTAACAGAGAAATTTTTTTTGTTTTTACATACACTGTATACAATTACTGCGTTATGAACTCAATGCGCTGTCACGTCACTTCAGTAAGCTGTCAGTAAAGTGTATAAGTCCGCGCAGTGCGATTCTATGAAACTGGAAGAGGCGGGGAGAAAAGTAGTTCCTGTGCCCTGTCATCCAGCGCGCGACTCTGTATGATCTGAGGGGTCTGAACGAAATCATAAGCCTTACATAGGTGTACAATTACACCACAAGTGGGTGAAAATCAATAAATGGTCGGAAATAAGGAAGCACACCATTTATCGTAAACGCTAGGTCACAAATTATGCAGTAACACCGTGGCGCCTACTGAGTGCGCATCCGCGTACTGTCCTCCGCGCACATAATGGACGGCGTTCGTCTAACGGGTGATTTAAACATCGAGCCCGACGCATATGGCCAAATTAATCAATTATACTCACCAGTTAATACGCTATAACGAAATATGCTCAGTGCGATATACGGAAAGAACACAAAGCCAGCCGGCACGTCACAGACGAGACAAATAAGTGCGCTAAAAGGGCAGACGTGCTGCTCGTTCCGTGCCTCTGATTGGCTGACACGCGAAAAACGCAGCTTCCGGTTGTGAATTGGGTCCTCTGGTTTGCTGTGATGTCGGAAATAAAGAGGTGTGGTTAGTGGAAGAAAAAAATGGCCTCCATCCCGCAACGACAACATTTTCCAGTGTCTGCAGAACTGACAGTTTAATAGTGAAACGCAGACAGTGTTGGGCTTTTATTCAACACACTGCTGCTGGTTTGCAGAGAAGCTTAAAGGCAACACATGATGTCTTTAATAAACTTATTTCCTGGTGTAATATTATTTATCATGTATAATGTCTCCCATATACAAATATTCGATACAATGTGTGTAGATCGGCCCCATGCATACATAAAGCGATGATAATGTACTGGATACTGTATTTACTGTATCCGTCTGAACCGCATGTGGGCGCGTGTGCGCGTTCCTGCCATTTTCTAGTTCGTGCGAGACCGCCTGTGGTCCTGTTTTAATTATATTTATTTCTAAGTACCTACGGTAATATTTGCATTAAACATATTTTCATAACCAGGCCTACTGGTAAATATTGTACTATCGTATCTTAATATTTAATGTAGCATCGTTAAATACCCAAACAAACATGTTTTCATGGTGTGCTGGAATAAGTGATTGCTCGTGAACGCTGCTGGTCCATAAAGCAAATCTTAATGTGCAATATGGCAGAAGGCAAAGAGTACTGAAGGCTCTAAGCTGTTGTTTAATTTGCTTACGTCCTAAATATAGCCCGATTCCGGACACAGAGCACACCATGTGACATCCCCACAGTTTGTTTGTTAACACGGCTGGATGCGCGGTGATGGATCCATTCTTATCATCTGATCGAGTGAATTATGGCGCTGTCATCGCGCTGGCCACGGCGATCAGTAAGTCTGACGTCAGAACCTTTATTTAACCTCTTTATTTAAAATGATTAAAAATAATACAATTATTGAAAATAATTACTTGAACACACCCACAAACACATTGTTAGGACAAATTACAACCATAAAATTATTTAAAATTAAACAAATGTTGGGTGAGAAAACAATGAAATCACACTGGAATACAGTCAGACAAGTGTTAACAGAAATATAATTTTAGATCACTTTATCAACCTGACAATATTAGATTAACACAACAAAATGAATTAAAGGGTTAGTTTATGTTGCCATTAATACCATAAGACAACATGTGTTGAGCATATGAAGTGTTGTATGAAGTATTGTACATGTAGCTTTAGTTGATGTGTCATACAGGCTTCATTCTGCTGCGGAGATGGATAGCAGGTGGAGTCTGTAAGAGCCCAGCTCGTCTGGACGGCAAGACTGTTGTGATCACAGGTGCCAATACTGGTATTGGCAAGGAAACAGCGAGAGAGATGGCTCGCAGAGGTGTGGTACAGCACGCTGTGTGTCCCCTTACTGTCAGGTGTGTGTGTTGAAGTACACATGCTTGTGTGTGTTTAGGTGCTCGGGTCGTGATGGCCTGCCGTGACCTCACTCGTGCTGAAAACGCTGCAGAATCCATTCGCTCCTCCACAGGAAATGGAAATGTCGTCATCAGACACTTGAATTTGGCCTCTCTTTACTCTGTCCGAGAATTTGCCAAAGAGTTCATTGCCACAGAAGAACGACTGGACATACTCATTAACAATGCAGGCAAGAACCGACAAACATAATATTCAGGACAATCAGCAAACTGCACACTTCTGAAAAACATGCTGCGACATGCAAAACATGCAAATGGTTCTTCTATGGCATCATGGTGCAGCTTTTCATTACGAGTGTATAATAAACAAAAATAAAGTCATTGAGATGAGTCATTCAGACACAGTACAGCTGAGATGAATCTTACGGTTCTTTATTCTACAAGGTGTGATGATGTGCCCCAAGTGGACCACAGAGGACGGCTTTGAGACCCAGCTGGCTGTCAATCACCTGGGACATTTTCTCCTGACCAATATGCTGTTAGGAATTCTAAAGCGATCCTCCCCCAGCCGTGTGGTGAATGTTTCCAGCATTGCACATGTTGGAGGTCATTTCCTTTAGATGACATCACAGTATGCACGAACACAGCTGCTTTTAAACCAGACTGTATAACCTCATTAGGCTGTATAGATACAATGAGACACAATAAAATGCCTAAACAATTACAACCTTTTAGCGAGTGAGTATATATTTGTTCAATGTATTGACATTTGTCATTATTTTCCCACAGGAAAGATTGAATTTGATGATCTGTTTTTTGACAAAAGCCCCTACAGTCCTCTGGTCAGCTATAAACAGAGTAAACTGGCCAATGTGCTTTTCTCCAGAGAACTTGCACGAAGAATGAAAGGTAACAGTTTAAATTTGATTTATGGTTTATGACACCACTTCATCAAGTGCATAAGCTTGCTGTGTTCAGGTTGTTTTATCTCTCAGTGGATGCTCCTGTAGGTACGGGAGTCTCGTCGTACAGCTTGCATCCAGGAGTGATTCGAACAGGACTGGGTCGTCATATCGAGTCGTGGTGCCCGATGCTGAAGACTGTTCTCTGTCTGCCCTGCATGCTGCTGATGAAAACTCCCCAGCAGGGCGCACAGACCTCCATCTACTGCGCTGTCACAGAGGGCTTGGAGATGAAGTCTGGCTGCTACTTCAGGTAAGGGTCTGATTTGGCAGGTGCTGAAGCAGTGACAGGTCTGTTTAGATAAACTGGTGTGTGTGTGTGTGTGTGTGTGTCACAGTGACTGTGCTGAGAAGAATCCTGCTCCAGAAGCTCTTGATGATGAAGTGTCAAGAAGACTGTGGGAAGAGAGTGCTCTGCTGGTGGGACTCAATGAGCAGCACTGACACACTGCACACTTAAAAATGATCATAAATATAGTGTTTAATAAGCTATAGAATCAAAGGTGAACGGTGTCATTTAGTGGCACCAACTGGACTTAAAAAAGCATATTGTATATTTTTTAGTTGTACAAAGAAGAGTACAATAGGTAATGTAAAACTAAATATTTAGATTCAAGTGCTGTAATTAACTATGTTTTCAATGAGTGAGGACAGTGTATATATGTAACAAAAAAATATGTATTTTTGGTGGATGTATAAAACCCCATTTTATGTCAGTGAGTGGAACTCCAGCCCCGTTTTGAAGATCAAGACGTGCTTTTGAAGCTCTGAGAGGCAGCAGCGATGTAGACTTGGAGACGCACAGAGGAACTCATCGCGAAATGCACTGCACTGCTTCTAATCACTGATCAATGATTCAGATTTATTGAAATGTTATGCCCATTTAATTATCATAAATTAGAAAAATGCTAAACAGAAGCATTTTCACTAGTGATCCCAGAC
>JAZGTJ010004862.1:7739-29318 GCA_036877575.1 Botia almorhae
GTGAAGGTGATTGAATGACCAAGTATGTCTCCTGATCTGAACCCAATCGAACACCTGTGGGGAATTCTGAAGCGACAAGTTGAGCATCACTCTCCATCCAGCATCCAGGCTCTAAAAGAGGTTATTCTTGAAGAATGGAAAAAGATAGATGTTGCAATTTGTCGCCAACTTGTTTATTCCATGTCTAGAAGACTTGGTGCTGTCTTTAAAAATCACGGTGCTCATACAAAATACTAGATGTAGTAGTTTTTGTTGCGGGGTGTATTCATTTTTGCTTTAACCAATTTGAGTAAAACTGAAGATTTTGTGATCCAAGTTAGATTATTAACCTTAATTTCATGTTATGGAGTTAAATAAGTGTTCAATAAAACTCAGTCTTGTGAAAAGTTTGGAAATTGTTCTTTTGTTCATTGAGCTACTGATTAAATTCGTACTTTTTAAAGGGGGTGTACTCATTTATGCTGAGCACTGTACATGCTGTGAAATTCTCAGATAATGAAATTGTTTTATTTGTTCCAAATATTTATGGTGCACTATTTTCTGGTAACACTAATTCATTTCCAATCATTAATTTTACTGTATTTTTTATTGAAGATCAAGATCAATTTTCTTAAAATATTAATATTAGCTCAGGCCCACTTATTGGATCATCAATGGACCAGGCAATAAATATGTACAACGTTCCTAAAGTCTGGTATTTTAAAACATATCCTTCATGTTTTTACAGACATCATCAATGAGCCAATGCTGTCAGAATGTTGCCGGAGCATCATTGGTTGCAGAGCCTGTATTGAGGAGTGGGCACTGAACTTTAAACATTGTTAGGATCGCTGGTCTGTCAACCGTTATAGATATTATCAGAGAGTTGTAATTTTTAAAACACCCATAATTGTTTCAATACATCTAGTACAACAGTGCTGCAGCTTATGCAGACCACAAAAAGTTCTGTTCAACTGTTCAAGAAAGTAGTTTAAAAGAAGTTAAGTTGTAAAAACACAAACCCAAATCTTTTTCTCTTGGTAAAATGGTTCTGTAGTTTTTGAAATGTTACACACAGACAAAAAAAGGAACGTTACAATTGGAGTGTGACATTGTTTAATGACTCATGAATGAATGATTTAATAAATGTTATAAGCAAGTACAGTACATGCTGGTTTATTCCCCCCACTCAAACTACTTGCTGGTTGTAAGCATCTGAATTATCAAGAATTTGAAACATTAATATATTAAGACCATTTAATTAACTTTTTAGTCTATAACATTAGACTTATAATGAGAAGAATTAAATCAACTGTTACAAAGAGTACAAGAAACATAAACCTCAACTCTTTAAGCATTGGAATATCTGCGAGTTACATTAATGAGACACATAACTGCCTTCTGAAAGTTTCTGTAGTTGTTGTAAGCTACACTGTTGTACAGAATGGGCAGGTCAGGAAATTGTTCAATGAAGGATTGCTCAGCATGTGCACAGTCCTCTTCTGTTGAGAATGGGTAGATGCCAAATGTTGTTGGTGTGGTCAGTGAGGATCCCATCTCTTCAAAGTACAAGTTAGCAGCGGCTGTGGAATTGGGTAGCAGGTCTTCACTCATCTTTTTAAAACAACCACCTTCCCCTAGGGCATTTGGAACACCTCTACCTAAGTAGTTAAATATAATTAAATATATATGTGAAAATATATATATTTAAAATATTATATAAGGTATACACACACACACACACACACACACATATATATATATATTATAAAATAAAATACCTGGAATTCTATGGGCATTCCAGGAGTTCACTATTCTTTCAACACCAATGCGTCCCATCTGGCAGACAAGCTCAGACACACAGTAGCGACTAATGGGGTCCTCCATGTCTAGCACTTCTTGGTCTGTTAGCTGAATTAATGCCTCCTTCAGAGGGTAGTTGACCCGGTTGTTTATCTCAGGCCATAGTCGTTCAATCCTGTGGTTCTGTGTTAAATTAAGTAATGATGTTAGTCCAACAATTTTATTCATATTGAATAGCTGCATCAAAAACATATATTTACTTATCTGGGACCAACGAGAGGATTGTAAAAATAATAAGGTAAGTTATAAAAATAACTACTTGCCTTTGTTGAAGGTGTCTGCTTATAAGGCTCCCTGTCTGTATTATATCTGTATGCTGACAGGATCTCCTGCATAAACAGACATAAATAAAATTCTTTCCCAAAGTCAACACGTACTTGGTCCCACATTCTATTGGATAGAACTGCTGGTCTGAAAAACAGTATGAAAATCATTGCGTAAAATTGGTAAAATTCTAAAAGTTAAAAAAACGCAATTATTATAATACAAATGCACACTGAGTTTAATGACTATCAAATATACAGATTTAATAACAAGTAGTATTTCAATGTCTTGGTGACTAATAACAGAGGTCTTTCTTTTTTGTTTGTTTATTTGTTTTTGTCCATTCCAACTAACCTGTATACCTCCTCATAGATGGTAAGGTTGTTCTTGATAGGCATTGTTGCATGCCCAACGACTTTAAAGCTGTGTCCATCAACTGCGATCACGTGTGTAACTCCAAACATTACGAGTTTCTCGTTTTGGTCAAGCCTCAGTGCTGCTCCCACGCGCCGTTCTGAAGCGCCGAGACCCTTTGAAGCAAGGTAGCCGGTCATCATTTTTCCCCCAAAGAAGGGTCCGGTCTGTAAAAAATAACAAAATTGGTCATGTCAGCCAGTGAAATCATATCTGGCAAACCAAATAGATTTCTTAATTAGTAGTAGTAGCAGCAGCAGCAGCAGACAGTAATATAAAAAATATACGTAGCCTACCTCTTGAATAGCACTGGCCACTGCCACCTCCAGATGTTCATCCGTCAAACGACCCGTTTCTCAGGTTGCGGTCGGCAAGAAACTTTTTTATATTTGCCATTGAATGTCCTCTTTTTGTTCCAGAAGACGCTAAGGCAGCGGAAATATCTGAATATGTTGCCCCGTTGTTTACCATGTTTACAATCAATCCGGTGCAATTCTCCAGCACCGATGCCATTTCTCCTGATTAGCCTGTTTACGTCCGTCTCAAGTGACAACCTTCAGCGGCAGCAGAGAGCTTCCGGTGTACTAAAACGCGCTTTGTTCAAAAATAAATTTAATTTTTCGATTTGGTTTTGTTGACTTTTTAATATCTGCATTTGAACGAAGTGTAATGAAAACAAAATTGAAAATATGAATGAAATTCGTTTTTGTGTTCCCGAGAAAATGTAAATATTGCATAAACCAATCATTTATTCGTTTGTTTGTTTTGAAAACAAAAACGAGAAAACCAATTATACGTAGGTACACGGACCCACAAAAAACTGTGGTATCAAGTCAAAGGCAAAATAAAACATGTTTAAAAAGAAGTAACCACATTAACTGTGCTTTATTCTATTAATTTCATAAAATTGGTCATGGAATCTTGTTCTTTTTCTATTTCTAAAATTTGTATTCAAGCACTGTTTACCGATTTTGTACCTTTGTTATATGAATTTATTTGTTCAATTACTCCTTAAAGCAATAGTGAATAGTAAATAGTCTCCACAAACACAGAATAGTGTTTGTGGAGACGTAGGAACAAGGACGAAGGAGTGGAGCGAGGAATAATAAACAGAAAGGTATTTAATTGACAACATACAAACACTAACCATAAATCCAAAACAAAGGCGTAGTAAAATCAAACACACAGAAGCGTTATTCATTAACAGGAATCCAATGCAATAACCCAAACTAATAACCGACCAACATAACATGACAAGAGAGAACTTCAATAGGAGTCCAAATGTGGGGAACACAGGTGATTGTAATTACTAATAAAACAGAAAGTAAACCAAATATGAAAAAATGGGAACAAAACAGGAAAATACAAAATAAGAGACCCAGTACTGTTACTTAAACACTACATACAGATATTTTATAAGCATGTCTTTATATTAATATTTAAAATTCTATATAAAAGAATGTGTTCATTAGCATATTAGCTGTGGTATTGAGAATCATGACATTTCACTGGCATTGGTATCGACCAGCTAAAGTTGTAATTTAACAACATTTAATTAATGAATTTGTAACAGTTCCTTGAGAACTTCCATTGAGAACGAAATCCATTCTTTATCTCAAAGTGAGAATCTGCTTTTAAAAACCTTCTTAAAACCACCAAAAATTTTTGGGAAATATACTAATGGCTACTGGATAAGCAGAGGTTGATTTCGAGCTGTAGATGTTCAGTGAGGTTGTGTGAAGCCAGTGAGCAGCTGGGTTTTCTGATAGAGAGGGTCTAAAGAGAGCAGATATCAGGCCTGCCGCTGTAAACACACAAACCCTCTATTCTGAAAAACAGCGATAGAGTCTTGAAAGTGCACATAACAATTAGGGGCACATGGTGGTTGAGGGATCGCTTTAAAACAGGCTTATCGGTGCCTGCTCAGACTCAAGCCCCACAAAGCACGCTTGCTCCCATTGCACCTAAGCTACTGACATAGTGGCGCATTTGAAAACAAGCAACGATTTGTACATCGACAGGGAAAAGGATCCAGGTGGCTGCCACGTAAGTCATCTGAATTTGAAGTATCAAGTTTAGCATTTAGAAAAAGGAAACAGCAGTGGAGAGGAAAAAACGAATGGAAAATTACAGGGCAAGAACTTAATGAGATTGTAAACAAACAGCATTCATAAACATTCCAAACACACAGATTGGAGCACTATGCACATTACTGCTGTGATGGAGTGTGTCGAACTGAATCTCACTCTAGTGTGATATCTCTGAGCTTACAGAATATTATATACAGAATAACACAATTACTGGCCTCTTACACAGAAAGGTCACATTTCAGGAAAGTCACAGAACATCAAGCTATAATCCAATTATTTGTGAGTGCTCTCAGCGTGGGACTGCAGGCGTGTGAGGTGAATCAATCACACTGCAGCCTGTGGTGGAGCTGAGAGCAGCTCTACTCCTGTATTGGCATGCTGTGGGTATATAATGAAATGTAAGCTGTGTGTGAGTGTGCCTGGCTGGGCCAGTGTGTAACACAAAGGGCTGGTAAAGAGAACATCTTCCTGAACTACTGTAAGCGTGCATGCATATTTGTGCATAAAACTCACTGATTTTAACAACAGTCAAATGATTGAGGCATGACCCTGCAGGAAGCACCTACACACACAATGACAGAAAGGAGGAAGGCTGGGTACTTACTCTGTCTGTCGTGGGTGCTGTATACTGCCACAAACGGAACTCCAGGACCTGACAACACGCCAACACAATGAAATTGCACTGTTTGTATTTGACAAACTGTTTGTATTTGTATTTGATTACTATCACTGAAGCTCAACATTATCAAAATGATCAAAACACTGCTGCAGTTTAGCTTTACAAAATCTGTTGTTTTTTGTGTGAGTGAGATATGTAATATTTGAGATAGTTGCATAGTCCTTAAAAGCAATGAAATGTGCAAACTAGAAAAAATACACATTAATTAAAGGAAAAAGACAAAATACACTAGACATTCACTTTCTTTTCATGCATTCACCAATGTTAATGTTTCATGTACTTATTTAGAAATGATACTGGTAGATGTAAAACTGTATATACCAAAATACAAATTCCACAATGTTAAAGCAATTGTTACAAATCAAACAGAAGTAAATGACAGACAACAATTTGGCTTGAGTGGTTCGAACAATATGATTTGGGTTTATAACTGCTGTTTGCTATGGCAAGCATCACTATTAAAATGACTTATATTGTATAAATAAACCCATAACCCTAGGTATTAAACTTTGGTGTGTAACTTGCCCAGCATCATTTGTGCTCTGGACTTGAATTATAAATTAGAACCGTGTAGCTTGTCGAGGGGAAGTGTGCTATCAATGTTTTTAGCTTTGTGGACAACAAGCAGTAAACTCCTCAGAAATACTACAATTTACTAACTATCAGGTGAACTTTAGCAGCTGCACAGCAACATACTGTACTGGCAACACCCTAATATCAGGACAGCAGTTAACTTAATCATACAAATTACAGAAAATAAACAAATGCTATAAGAATAATATCTAGTAAAATTTTACTATATTACTGAAACTTTATTCTAGTATATAACCTCTAGTGCATGTAGCTGTATTGTCAAGCTCACAGTTTCGGTTACCTGTGTTAGTTACCGACGTTATGACTCAACAAAGCATTTAATATTAATAAAGTTAATCTGAAAGACAGTATCAAGTCACTAAGAAAGAGGCTTTCCTTTCTGACAAACGGCTCTGATGGAAACACAACAGCCGTTCTTTCAGGAATTCTTAGCGTTGGTTCAGTGAATACAGCCACAAAAGCATTCAAGCTTTCAAAACAAATCGAGAGAATAAAATAATCAATGCACTTTGGAGAATGGAAACTTTTGAACAATAAAGAGCCTGCTATAGTTCGAAGTTGTTAACATATCAAACCTGATATGAAAGCTACAGCGTAGCCTCTACGCAGTGGTTTATGTGTTTCTTTTCATTTATGGCTTTGCGTTGGTGAGCTTGTGTCATTCTGTGTCATTCTATGCATCAAGGCTGCAGGAAATTAGCTGAACACTGTTCCATTAGTTATTTTTTATTGCCTCAATCTTTCTCTTTACTCCTGTTAGTATAATACTGCACTTATCTCGGATAAAGCTGGTCAGAACACAAAACTAAAATACAGGGTTATGGTCTCCAAATCAACATTCACTGCAGGATAACCTCTGGTAACTGTTTACTGGAGTTGAGTTGGGGTTAAGATAAGGTCTGGGACTCAATACAGAGTGTCTTTCCTCAATAAAACAAAGATTGTGCACAGGGGTCAGTTGACCTTGACTGCTTTTAAACAACTGTACACTTCTCTATCTTACACTCAAATTCTCTATTCATTTATCAACATAATTACCACCTTACAAATAATCTCATGTCTATCCTAAATTCAAAAGCAACTCTCAGTAAATGGAAACATGGATTTTCTCCATTTTCTAAAAGTAAATAAAAAGCAAAGTAAACCTTTGTCACAGAAAATACAAATTGTGTTTTGTATTAAATGTTGCAAAATTTAATAGCTTTAGGGTAATATATTTATATATTTGAAATGTATTAGCTGATGGGAGGTCAATAGAATACAATACTGTACAAATACTGCACAGTAAAAAACACAAAATTGCCAAACATGCATTGTGTATATGCATTCTCCAATATAATGGGGAATAAAGCAAGAGAAAAAAAAGCAACAGAACAGCAGAACACAGCCATGGCTACCTTTACAGCTGAGCAGGAAATAGTCCTTGCTGTGACTGAAGGAGCCCGTGACGTACCCGCAGCTGTCAGTAAAATCGCAGGACAGACAGCGACGGTTGAAGGTGCCGACCGTGTCTGCACTGGAACAACCACAGACACATCAACACTGTCAGAAACACACCAGCAGCCAGACTTCACCAAACACAAGACAGGGACAGGCTGCACGTACCTGTAAAGATGTCTTCTCCTAGGGCTGTCCTCAGTACTCAGGAAATATCTGCTCATTCAAACACATATCACAATATCAAAACATAACTGACTAAACGTGCAGTGGCAATAAAATGTATTAAGACAGTTAAGCCAGACTTAATATCTGAATGTTATTGCATTAAATAACAATATATCAAAGCGAGTGACATTTACACTACTTTAATAAAGACAGAACTTGCACTTGTGCACTTGTCAAGCAAAGTGCACTTGTCAAGCAAACACTGCAGAAACAATTGTAGGTGTGAATAAATTCAAAATAAAGACCGAAGTATTTGGACACTCTGGTTGTTAAATATTTGTGGTCAATTTTGTGTGCTTGTGTGCTTTCTTCAAAACAAATGCTATTTGCTTTGATATTTAGTTATATAAGGACATTTAGACATTTTATGTTTGACTTAAGAGTCCAAACTCTTAAACTCCAACTCTTAAAAAAGATGCTTCATGGTGCCGTAGAGCAGCAATTTTTGGCTGTATGGTTCCATAAACAATCTTTAACATACACAGAACCTTTCTGTTTCACAAAATATTCTTTGTAGTGGAAAAGGTTCTTTAGACTATGAAAAGATAAGAAGGAAATGGTTCTGTTAAGAACCTTTGACTGAATGGTTCTTTGGGAAACCAAAAATGACTCATCACTGTAAGAAACCTTTTATGAACTTTTAGTTTTAAGACTGCACGTGTTTCACTTATATACAACGTGGTGCATTTGTGGCGCACTCATATCGTTAAGTTTCTGATTGGACCACCACTAGCTCATAGTTCACGTACAGTTTCTGATGCTGGTTAGTTTGCTCACATTAACTGGCTGTCCTCATCATAAGCCAGAACTTGTGTGACATCCCAGTCTCCAGATGTGATGGACTGCAGGGTGTCTGTGCTGCTGTTGGGCTTTAAAGAGAGAAGAAAGAATTTAGGTGATTTGAGCAGTCAAAGTGGGCCCACTTTATACATTTTACTAGAAACAAATTTCCATTTGAATTCTGCATAGCCATTTGCTGCATTACAGATGTTCAGCATTCTCCTCTTCTACCAGCCTAACAGGGTTTCTGATACCCTTTTTGACCTTTGGTCTTTGGCTTTCAAAGTTAGGTTGCTATTGCTAGCCTTTTCAAAACTACTTACCCTACCTTTATTGAAAATCTATTCATATAACCACCTTAGAAAAGAAAATAAAGACAATAAAAATTTACAATAATTTCAAAGATTCTTATCAGCTACATAAATTTGTAACATTTCAAAAAAAATGCACAACTCAAAATTCACTTTTTTTGTCAGTGGCAATGCATATTGACAAAGAGGTTTTTTGTAACTTCTGCTATTTAGGCTTTTTATCCCAGGGGGCCTTTAGCCTAATTGTGTGTGAAACTATATAGAGAGAGGTTGAGTTTCCGAAGTCTGAATAATTAACTTGAGTAACTAAAATAGCGAATCATTTGAAAACCAATTTTGTGTTTAAATTAAACTCTTGTATACTGTACAAACTTTATTTAAAATTATCCGGAAACCAATTGCTTTGTTAAAATGAAGCAAAGTATATCTTAAATTTTGTATAGTATATATAAATGAAGCAAATTTGTTAATTGCACATATTTTAGTTGCGCAGAAGATATACTTTCACAGATTAAACCAGAGTTCAACACACAGCATACAAAATTCATGAATGATGACAAAGAAATGGACTTTAAAACAAGCAAGTAAACGTAACAACAACACAGTAACAACAATTTTAAACAGCAAATGGTGAAAAAATATGCAATTGCAAAATTTATTGTGCAATGTATACTGGGAACCGAACAGCCAGCAAAGTATCATGGCCATAACATTGGTTAATGTGTAAATATACACATTACTGTGATGTAGATATAGGTTATCATGGTCCTACACAATGCTGTGATGTTACTGAATGTTACTGATGTTACTGGCTAAAATAATACAATTCCCACTTTTTTTTTACTGTGTACAATTTTTTGCAGCACAATTGTGTTAATTACCACAATGTACCACATCTGCTCTTCAAACACACAATGGCTTTTTCTCTTTAATTGATATTGCTATTCACACATTAGCACCAAAATGCTGTTAAAACTCTCTGATGTCATTTGCCAGAAATGACCTTTAAACAGCTGCACCATTTCATTCCCAAAAGAGATTAGAAAGAGAATCTCGCATGGATGAAGTCCAATGTGATAATATTTTATGACAGCCTAAGATAATCATGATTTTGGACTCCTGCATCACATCTAAATGGCATGCAGTCATCATCACCTCCATGTTCATTAAATGACTTTAACCATAACATATCAACATGCAACTTAACAGCAATGTTAATGCTAAACTCATTATACCTGCAAACTGGAGCTGATTTGCCAGCACTTTAAACAGACCATAGAGGACTTGATAATAGTGTTTGTTGGACAATTGGATTTTTGAAGGGGCAAGTGAAAGACATTTTTACTTGCCTGACCAGACAGGTAGCCTAATTAAACCAATAACAACTAACCGTGTAAATTTGAAATATACTGTAGCTTAAGTCAGTCAAGTGTCAGGCAAAGCTGGTAAAATAGCAAACAACTCCAAAAACATAAAATTAAACAGCAGGTTACAGACCTAAAGGGTTGGGGTAATTACTCTCCCAGAGATATGCTATAATCATTACACTGTATGTCACTCACACAGTTGTAAAATTTTCATTATGGTCTATTTTTATCCATCATATTTGTTTTAATTTCTTCATATCAATTATATAATTACACTATTACTTTGTATAAATGTAACGTGTCATTATTTATGCATTAAAAAGTGCTGTTTTCTCACCATTGCGTGGCTGTGAGCACTTTTATATACATACATGTACATACATGATAGACATGTTGCTACCAGTTTACACCTGAATGTCAATATGTTTATATTACTTTTTGTATTTTGCCATTGTACACTGTTTTGTATATTCTGTATATTTCTATATTCCTGTATATTTGTATATTGTATATTTGTATATACAATATTTGTATATTGTATATTATTGTTTTTTATTACCTGTGTCCTGTCTTGTCACTGTCTTTCTGGTGCACTGTAGAGCTTCTGCCACTAAAACAAATTCCTCGTATGTGCAAACATACCTGGCAATAAATCTGATTCTGATTCTGATACACTTTCACGCCCGCACAAAATAAAGAAAGTGAAAGAGGCCCACATGCCATTTAAAGGTAATTAAAATAAGAAATGACATGGAAGGTGGAAATTGTTTTTTCTTTTTTTCTTGCTTTTTTTGTCCATCAAAATGAAAGTCAGTTTTTTGTAATTATTTGTCGATGTTTTAAAATGTGAAAAATGATAGACATGTTGGTTAATACAGCCTCTGTAGTGTCTTTACTGCACTGTTTATATGTCAGCTCCACCAACTGAAAATAATGCAGACAGAGGCTTTTCTTTGTTTGACTACTGCATGTAAGATATAAATACTGTATGACCACCAAACACAAACAGCTTCTTCCACTACACAGTTTTATACAGTATGTCTGTCATAGATAATAACAAACACAATACACAAGCACATATAAATGCTAGTGTTGTGCCCTGTGCCTATATTACCTCTAAATAACAGGTTAATGAAAAAATGTTTGCATTGTTTTTATGTTTTTAAGGCTCTTGACTGCCATGGTCAGCAGAAAGTAGGTGTTGTGCAGAAAAGAGCTGTGTAAAGAAGAAAAAACATTTGTGTGTGTTCTGTGTAACAGCATAAGAGTTTGGAAATCCACAAGAATCTTTATGTTTGGGTGGACTAACCCTTTAAAACTCTACTGTACTCTACTGAAGGTGGTACCTGTGAGATAGACATTGAGATATGGAAGAACTTCCCTCGTCCTCCCTGTGGGATTGCTCTGGTGAAGAACAGTCGGAGTCCATCTTTAGAGAACAGTGGCTGTTCATTCTATTAGAGAAATGTAAACGTTCATTACTATCACATCGCCACTATCATTACCGTCATTATTTTGATCTCCAACGGTATTTTTTTGTCATTTGTTCACGTTGCAAAATTTTATAACTGTTAAATTATAAAACCTACTGGAGTGCTGAAGTGTAAGCCCACAACACAAGGCTGCCATATTTCTACAACTCCCAAAAAATTTAAACCAAAACAACATACATTAGAATGTGAATGATGATAATGATGCATTGCTTGTATAATAGTGCTTCTGTTTGTGCCATGAGACCTATTTCTGCAGAAGCAGTATTATACTTTATTCATTATATTGCCAAACATTTCATATGGCAACTTCCCTCAAGCGAAAAACAGTCATGAAAATCTAATCAGGAAAAACAATATCAGCTCATGTGCGGTACTGCAGGGGAATATGGTAAGACAAACAACATCAAACATCCTCAACCATTCAGATCCATTACTGCTGACCAAAACTGACAAGCTGCATTGTTTTTGCTCCAGTCTAGGTGGAAAAGAAAAATACTGACCTGTCTGTGCAGCCAACCCTCGCTCTCATCCTCATGTTTCTGAAACAAATAGAAGAATAAAATTGCATGGCAAGAATACAGTGAAAATGCATCTTAACAACACACCAATCACAAGAGTTTTGGCTTTTCTGAGTTTGTCAATTTCTAAAGCCATGGCCCATTTAGTCCAAACAAAAGTCTTTCATTTCCAAAGAGAGTTTATGACGTGCGCCAACAACCTCTGGCAAGCAATGACAAAGTTTAACGTTATACGTTTGCAATAAAGCAGTAATGCATGTGACAACAATGTGAGTGCAGACAGTGAAGATCATGTGATTCATTCACCAAAGACTGTACAAAAAAACGCTTATAGGTATCCTAGGCAATAGGAATAAATTCAACCAGAACGTGATGTGTATTTCCTTTTAACATCTTGATGTGTACAAAATGTGTGTTTGATCTGTACTGGCATTGCAGTATGTGTAAACATACCTTTGTGCAGACACCTGTTGTGGCTTGACAGAGGGTCAGGATGGAGATATTTTGGGCTCGGTTTAACCAGTTCACTGCCAATTTAGTACTTGTGGCCCATTTCACCATTGTCACATAGTACTCTCTGTAATACATGTGACGCACAACACAAATCAGCTAGAATGTCTGCTGGTAGAAAGATATTTTTGTCTGATGATAAGAACGCACACAATCTTTTGCAGTTTTAAGCAGAATTCCAACTCCTGTCATACACAATGTTCAAAACATCCCTTACTACCTGCATGTTTAATTTATTTTAAATAACTTGATGATATGTTTAAGATGATACTTTAGCTGTGTTTTGCTATTTTTTTGCTTAAATCCATTTTTGCACAAATCATCAGAACTTCCCTACAATCAGCACAGAAAGCACAAATAAATAGTGCAGAAACTATCAAATACAAAAATACAAGCAGTAATCTTACCCTATCCTTTGGTCTTCTGGTCTTCTGATCTCGATAGTGTGCAAAGGACCATTGAGGTTCACCACATACAGTGAGATAAGAGGGTTTTCCTCTCCTGCCTGGAACATTTTTTTATGTATTACAAAAAAACATCTGCAACACTTTTTGCTTACCCATGTGCACGTCTCTTACTTTAGGGTAGTGATATTGTCTCGTTGTGGGGTAGACAGAGCCAGTGAACATTGGGATCTCCATTTTTGGCACCAGCGTGTTGTTGATGGTTGCATATGCGAGTCTGGCTCCATCTGGAGACCACCAGTGGGCAATGTGGGACTTAAAGATCTCCGCTGTGAAAGAAAGATTCAGGAGTCTCTCTCACTCATATTTCACAGCGGTTCAATCACTTGAATAATTGCAAGAATAGTAAAAAGTAATCATCCATGACACAAAGTCCCATTCAAACTACCTCCACACACACACACACACACACACTCCTCATCTCCTTTCAGATACAGTCAATGCACTTGCCGTGATTAGAAGCATTTCACCATAACCACCTGTTTCTATGTATCTTTGCTTCCTCTCACAGAGGAAGGTTCTGGCCCATAAATCACAGGGTGGGCTGTAATCTTAGCAGGCCTGTGAGAAAGTATCGGCCCTCTCAATCAAGTGCCCACTTCTCTTCCACAATCTCAGGAAAAAAGAAATTTCTAGACTCCACCAAAGGCTGAGGGAATAGGGTCTGACCCCTCTTCCTTTGCTCAGATGGGCAGGAAATCCCATGCTTAGCACAGTTCTGCTCACTTCATCACACACTCCTGAAGTGAATGTGTTCACAGAGTCCAACAAAGACTACTTATACCTCAAACAGAATTTAATTACACAATACATATAGAATTAAGAATTTATAGAATTAATCAATAAGATGAGAGAGCTGTGAATATTCAAAACTAAAATGCACTGTTACGTCCTGTCAGACTATAAAACAAGAAAGCTGCACAAATACATGAACACAAATAATTACACTAGACAGATACGTCTCTACTATGCAACAAAAATAATGATCCAGTATAGGTGTGCACATATGGTGAACTGATATTTTGAATCATCGCTGTTACTGTGCATTTTAACAGCTAAAATGTTATATTGAATATCCAGCATCTTGGGCTACAGCTACAGGTATATATGAGTATTTATTTACTCATGACTTATATACAACACCTATCTCAAAACACCTCTCTCTGCAGATTTTGTGACTGTCCAAAATCTTTGAAATGCTACCCTGTTAGGCAGTGTCCAGAGGTGGGAAGGCATCTAAGCATGTTTAAATCCAATACTTGTGTAACTTCATGTCTGACAATGTGGTCCGCTATATCCCACCACCCTTCAACAACCCTTTGTAGTCCAGCAGTTACCAGCAGTCCAGCAGTTATCTTAAGTGATACCATAAGATAGCTGTGTGTGCAGCACAGACTGAAATGTAATTCATTACTCAATTGTGATTGCATTTTTAAGCATGTTGCATCACAATCAATCACATGAATGAAGGATGTTTGATGTCAGTGATATGCTCTGGCATTCTGCCTATTGTCTCCTTTTATTATTCATCCATTATAACCAAGGCCATATGAGATTAACAACCGCAAATGTATAACAGTTAATAAACAATTTTACGTTTTTAAGTTAAGAGTTTAAATAATGTATTTTTATGTCTGTAGAAAATGTAGAACAAGCTGTGGTGACTATCATGGGAGCTATACAGTGAAGCTGATAATTAGAGAGACTCTGACCCATGAATGAACCAAAGCAAGCCTTCAGCCAGACATCTCTGTACAAAACAGCCAAAAACTCTGCTCATTAGATGTAAAATGTCAGAAACCCTGCAAACACATTTCTCTCTTTTATCTCTGTTGTCTTTGCCTCTCTTTGCCTGCCCTTTATTCTGTCAAACACACTCACACACATTCACAGTAGTAAGGAAGGAAGCATGTTGAGCTGTTGATTGCTCACACAGGGAGGTTTAACGGCAGAGCTGGATGACAGATTAGACAGAAGTATGTGTTCTGAGAGCTGCAGAACAGTAGGGGTGCCCCCCTACTCATATCCGTGGACTGTCAAAACTGCAGCTTGTGATTATAATTATCTTCTGTAATGTAAAGAGGCTGAAGCTTGCGAATCCATTTGCAGTATCTTTAATTGTGGTCAAAACAAGCAAAGGTCACAACACTGGCAAACTGAACAATAGGGGTTAGACTAGGCAAAAACTTTGAACAGGCAGAGATCAGGGCTGGCAGCAAACAATCAGTATCGATATCTTAAACAGTAATCAAGGCAGGCAGCAAACAATCAAACAAGGGGTCATACACAGAATAAACAAATGCAATGGAAAAACACTCAGTAATGTCGCTGTGGCAAAACAAGACTTCGAGTCATACAGAGAGGTGAGTTTAAATAGACTGACTGATGAGGTTCAGGTGTACCATACAGGAAGTTCATCAGTCGCAGGTATGGGGCTTATGGGAAATGGATTCAAAAAACGATTTAGTATTCAGGCGACGGTTCCCTCTGGTGGCACGGAGGAGGTGGAGCGGAAGTCTCCTCCGTAACATGTAAAACCCATCGCTCTCATTAGCAGCCAGTCAGAGAGACTATTTTAGGCTGGGTACCACAGATTATGGAAACAACACTTTTCTTTAAGACAGGTGTGTGGTACTGCAGTGGTAAGCAGTAACTAACTAAAGTTACATTTTGTTGACATTTTCCAAACTAACTCTCTTAAGGTATCAAACAGGATTTATTTTAAAGGTAGACGTTCCTCAAAAGTATAACCACTTTGGCACTATTTTAGAAAATGCATTATGCAGAATAAAGAGTAGATTTCCTGAATCAAGAACAAAGAACTTTGACACATACTAAAAACTAATGGAAACAGATATGTCTATTTTAGACGTTATACTTGCTGTAGTTGCTGCAACTGATCATTTAATTCAAAAGCAGCACCAGCAGGGGGCAGTAGAGAGCCTTAGCAAAACCTTTCAGTCTAAATAATATAATGACACATTATATGATTCGGCACATAAACACACACACTTAAATCAGTTTAATGATCTGGAGATGGCAGAGTACATGGGTAACAGATTAAACTAGTTAAATATGAACTTGTCAGCATATCTTTTTAATGTCTTTAATGTCACAATCAGCCTCTGCAATAACTCAATATTCACATGGTTATATGAACCTGACTAGCAACTGCAACTGTATTAGCAGCTGAGAATCTCAGAACACAGTTCAAACCCTCCAAACCTATCTTAATTTATGGCAAATTGGTTGTCACTTTTTATCATAGGATGGAAATATGCTGACTTATTTTAAGCTAAGCAAGCAATTTAGGAGATATCTGCCTTTCCCTATTAAAGGACTTGGTCTTGTATGACTTAAAACAGCTGCCTGAAGGTGTTGCAAATGTGGCTGCCGAATGAAGTGACATTCCTTTAAGGGACTTTGATGCAGATAAAATCATAACTGACAAGTAAAACAGCCAATCACCTGAGCTGCTGACTGGGCGTGCAAAACCTGTTATGTGTGCAAAGTCCAGCATTCTTAGGCCCCATCTTAAATGCTGCCCTCATCCCTTGTGCTTTTTTTATTCCACAGTTTGGTGATGCAATGTTGAATAAACTGATATCTGCACAGCAGATGCAAAACAGTCACATCTAGTGTGCTTTACTGTGTTCATGCTTCTTCCAGAGTTCAGTCTATGATGTTCAGTCAAGCAGACGTCTGTCACAGCAAGAACTTCTTTCGGTTCACTGATTATCCAGGGGTAATTAAAACTAAGCATTGATTAGCAGACTGATTGAGGTAATTAATATCCTCTAGGCAAGTGATGAACTACTCCACAAAACCCACTCACAACAATGGAACAATCTACACTCTTGATCTCTAAATTATAGAGAGGAGAATTTGTAAAGGTGAGGCTGATTAAAATGCTTCTTTCAAGATAACTTCCAGCCACTTTAAAAAAGTAAATTAATATTGTGTACATTTAAACTTTATCGCAACTCTACACAGCTGGATGAATTAGAATGATCTCGCAATGATGAATATTTTTCTTTTGGCCTATTTCGTTGGCATTAGTAATCTGAATTAACATACATTAACCTTTTGCTAAGCACATTAGGGACTGTGTGGCGATAACTCCACATCTAGAGGGGTCCAGCAAGCCTAAACTCAAACCACAATGAATGCACAGCCACCTGTTCTCTTCAACACACAGAACAGACTCAAGATTTGTATTCAATAGACCCCACCGAATTGTCATGAATGATTAATTATTCATTATCAGATCCACTGGTGAACTGGCCAACAATTCATGAGACAGTCACCTAAATGATGATTAAAATACACAGCCCCAGAAGTCAAGGACAGCTGAAAGAGACAATGCAGGGCAAATGTAAACATAAACCAAATCAAACCTTTAATTCTTAAAGGTGTGTTCACACTGACAGAGTGATTAAAACTGTTGTTGGCTACCAGACACTGGACATCACTTTATTTATTTTTCTAATGATCAACATGCACAGACAGCAATAGAATTTTATTTTTTATTTTATTAATAAAATACAGTCATAAGCTACTTGGTTAAGGGGTGCTATAAAGGACCATATGACATGTTGCCAAGTAATATAGTTCATTATCCTAACTGTGAGTTGTTTACAATTGTCAAGGAATTCAACACTTTTATATAGAATTCAACCGATGTGTGGTCACAGGTGTACATATATTGGTTGTTTTTGGATGCTTTCAAATGTGGCAGAACCAGTCAGATCTTAGAGCCAGAACAATTAGTTTTATAATTAACATTTATTGGTATGATCAATATCAAGCTACTCCGAGGCGTTTCGCAAAATCAACAGAAAAACAAAAAAATGCAAACGTGTGTTATTGATATTGCAGTAAGATATCAAATCATATATAAACAGAAGCAGATAGACACTGAGAACACAAACAGGCTGGAATGAGTCTCTGCACTCTTTAATACATTAATCCTTCTCAATAAATCATAAGTGTCAATTTTGAGACCTTCGATGCCTCATAAAGCCAAGGGTAGGGTCAGTCCCTGTAATATGAACCCAGATTAAAGTTTAAATAAGGGACTCATATTGCAAGATCCACAAGATCCACTGTCCTGTCAAAGATAGTGGTGCATTCTGAGACTGCTGGATATTGATTCCTCTGCCTTTCTTTGATTTTTAGACAAAGCACCTGATATTACCATCAAGCTCTAATTTTTAAAATATTTTGGATATTTTCCAAAATATAAGTAAATATAAGTAAAAATATAAGTAAACATATGTGTTTGTATATGTATTAGCTAATATAGATTATGCACTTTTTAAACATCATCTGTGCATGCTTGCTAGTAGCTCAACATTCATGTTCTTACACTTAGAATAAAAATATGCTAGGGTCCTTTTTTCCTACCTTCATACAGCCAGTCGCTCAAGCCGTTAAATATCACCCCCTCTTTCCCAGTAGACACCAGGCGAATGGATCTGTTCCCAACTGTAGCGCGGTAGTAAATGTTATTCTCAAATATAAAAATCTGGAATTAAACAGAAACACAAACAAAATGCGATAAAAATTTGATGGATGGGCCATAAGGGATTTACTGGTGATGATACAGCGAGATGTGTGAATAAAAAATCTTATAGAAGAAACTGGCCAGAGACGAGGAAAACGGCAATGCTTGTTCTGACTCATGACTCATATATTTCCTCAACAGTGTCACTTTTTGTGTAAGGAATACAGGAATACTTCACAGAAAATTCGGTCCCCTCTTGTACTCTTGTATGACATGAGGATAAATGATAACAGAATTTTCGGGTCAACTATTAAAGGGGCATGAACTGGAGAATCAAATTATCTGCTGGATTCTGTATTGATCGTTGTTGTCTGATTTCAGTGAATAAACACAACACTGACTGTAAAAAAGTCAGCATACTCTACTGTGTGACACATTTAGAAGAGGTACAGCCTCATCTTTAAATAATCTGTCTTCAGAGGTGTATAAGAAGACATTTATATTTCGGGATAGCAGACAGAATTGGCTGAGTATGATGATTGATTCAGTTGCTCACAAAATTATCCAATATATTTCACCCAAATTGACCTAACCCCTATTTCTCAGGATTTAAATCTGATTTAATTTAGCGTTAATGTACCGATATAACCTATAATTGTCACTCACAACCAGAGAGAATGTGAAGATGGCTGGAGTAGTTACAGAATTTGGCATCTGCACCAGCTGGGGGTCAATATATATACTCCATTTTCATCAGCATACAAGGGTGTGTTTTAAACCCATTGTTGGGGTTTAAAATGTAAATATGTCAACTGTAGATTTTTTTCCTGTTTGTGAATGTCTAACAGTTGCAAACTGATTTCTAATCAATGTATGTCCTTGTGCTTCTGTTTCATTATGAACCAGAGACTGGTTCTATGTGATGTCCTCCTGGCAGCTTATGCGCTACACAGAATGTAAGCGGTGTCAATAACACAGAAAAAGTAATGACAGCAGACTGGCTCAGGAGAAGCATTGATTGGTAATCACTTAGAAACACATCACAGCCACTTCAGACTGCACTACATGATACATAAACCTAAATCACTACAGCAAACATGGTAAACTGTTACGATGGCTAATGAAGAGAGAACCCATACGCAGACAGCTTACAATAAACAAGACTTTATTAAACAAAAAACTCCCTTGAGGGGGAAAAATCAAAGAACTAAACTAGAAACCAAAACAAAGACTAAGGAGGGTAATGAGGGAAAGCAGGTGAAGGGAATTAAAACAGAATTAACAAGGAAACAAGGGAGTGGGGTCGGAGAGCACATGGCCATTGTAAACAAAAATCATTTAAGCATGTGATTGTAAGGTGACAAAATGTGAAAAAGTTCAAGGGGTATAAATACTTGCAAGGCACTGTAAGTTTGATATATCACACATTTTTTATTTTATGTTTAAAAATGTGTCGGGACATAACTTACCACACAAGTATGTGTTGCATTCTCTACACTGCGAGAGGGGAGCACTATAGTGAGAATCACCATCAACTGCTTTCTCATTTTTGTCAGAAGTGGGTTCAGCTGTTGACATGTTTGTATCTAGCTACTCCAATAATAAAAGTTTAATGACATAAACATTTGTAACTGCATTGCCCCTTGAGTAATAATGTTAGAATGAAAATGCATATTAGGTAAAGCATATACAAGTGAACCCTATGGCTACAATGTGATGGACTAGCATGCATGCCTGTATTATGTAGAGTATGTCTCTGGTCTAACATATTTATACATCAACTCCTAACTTGGTATATAAATGTGGAGAGGTCTGGTTAAACTGTTCCAGTGTGTAGTACCAACCAATCTGTATAACCTTTTTTTTAAAGGGTTAATCTGAACAACCCTGGTTACTTAAGGCTGATCTTAACAGGTTTAAGCATATATCTGTCACAGTGTTTAACTATAAATCCCGACCAGGAACCGCTTCGCTGCCCCTCAAATAGAATGCAAAGCCGTGGTCATCGGCGACTCTATCGTCCGGAACGTACGCGCGTCCTCCACTAAAGGTAAGGCACGCACTCACTGTTTACCTGCCGCTCGTGTTCTCAATGTTTCTGCGCAAGTACCCGCGATCCTGAAGCGTGATACTAGCATTGGCGCTGTCGTGCTGCACGGGGGGGTGAACGACACGAGGATACGGCAGTCGGAGATTCTGAAGAGGGACTTCAAGACGATGATTGAGACGGTACGCAACGCATCGCCCACAGCGAGGATTATCATATCAGGGCCGCTTCCTACCTACCGGCGAGGGAATGAAAGGTTTAGTAGATTATTCGCTCTAAACCAATGGCTAATCTCGTGGTGTAATGAACAGAAACAGCTCTTTGTTGATAACTGGGATCTTTTCTGGGAGCGTCCTAGGCCCCTCCTGCCCTGATGGACTCCATCCCAGCGGCATTGGTGCGGCCCTCCTGTCCGACACCATCTCGAGGGCTCCATCTAAATGGTAAGCCAAAACTCTAACCTCAGTCCATTACATACCTCCCACTCAACTCTAAATAGCACTTCAGTAATTAGAACGATAGAGACAGTGTTTGTACCCCGAATTGTACAAAAAAAATGTCATAAAAATGTTATTAACAAAGAAAACCTAATCGTGATCAAACCAAACGACAAGGTAATAAACGAACAAAACCCAAAACTGCTAAAGCTTGGACTACTCAACATTCTTTCACTTAACTCAAAGGCAGTTATTATAAATGACATAATCACAGACTCTAAATTTGATATGCTCTGTCTGACTGAAACTTGGCTAAAACAAAATGACTATTTCAGTCTAAATGAGTCCACCCCACCAGGCTACTGTTATATGCATGAGCGGCTTGGCAACTATCTACAGAGACTCTATAACTGTGACTCAGAAAAAAGAGCACAGATATAATGCTTTTGAAGTGCTTGCACAAAAAGTAACTTTTTTAAATAAAAGCAAAAAATACTGCTCTGGTTGGCAACTGTGTATAGACCACCTGGACCCTACACTGATTTTCTGAAAGAATTTGCAGAGTTCCTATCGGATCTGTTGGTTAACACTGATAAAG
>JAZGTJ010004863.1:0-29304 GCA_036877575.1 Botia almorhae
TCATTATTATTATTATTTAACTGTATATTTACCTCTATATTTTATTCTATATTTAAGTTTTCTCTAGCAACATTTTTGTTATGTTGGTTGAAAGTCTCTTCACATTCTGAAAGCAATCATTAAGTGGTCTAAATATATTAGCAGAAGTTAGGAGCAATAAAGTGTAGAAGAGAAATATTCTTTTGGAAGGCGCAGGATCATAAAATATTTGTCCAGTCATTGCATTCAGTCAAATTATGTATGCATTCATGTGTCTTGGAGGAGGTGTGGCTTTGGAGAGAGCTCTGACAGAAGGGTGGGATCTTATGCTTTCAAAACTAGCTTGTCATTCCTAGCTTCTTCGAAATTGCCTACTCTACCTTTAACACATTATTATGCTCCAGTAGCCTAAAATGTTATAGTGCAGATACATTTCAATACAGATTAGTATCTTAGTTTTTTACTTTTGTTGCACTGTATTCATTCAGCTTTGTCCATCTTGTCTTGCTGTTGGTGAGTTTCATGTCTTCATGTTGTCAATTCAGGTCAAGTCACATCAATGTTCATTTTTGTTTGTTTTTGTAAATAAATTGCATCTGACTTCTTAAACCTGACTGCAGTGCACTTTTTGTGACCCACAGACTGTTCTTGGTAAGCCTGTTAGTTCATTCCCAGTGTTCTTCATATTGTGTATGCTTTATGTTTTAATTTTTCCAACTTTATAATCTATTACATTAGATTGTGTAAGCCACTGTGTATTCTTTATACTCAGTTGTGTTTTGTTTGGAAGACACTCATGACCTTATAATTACATAATGAAAAATCAAGATTTCCTCTAGATGTTGTGTTCTTTCGAATCCAGTAATTTGCCATGCAGTCACATTCATAAGTTATAAGTCATGTCATAAGTAGAAAAACTGAACTGGCTTGATAAATTGGCTCTTCTTCCTTATATTGTTGTTTTCCTGACTTTATAGATTTGAAGTAAAATCTTTAGTATAGCTAAAGTGAATTAAACAAGAATAAAATATTGTATATTTTTTTATAGTTTAGTGTGTGTATTTGTGCATTTCCACAACAATCAAATGTATAAATCAGTCTCTTTAAAATAGATCAATCTAAAAACTACAAATATAAATTCCATCACATTTAAGATTCAGTTCGAGCAGATAACGTGCCAGATGAGGGGTGCTAAAATGTCTTAATGCACAGGTGTCCACTTAAAATCACAGGCAAAACTGATACTAATGGATTGCTTTGTATGCAGCATCCAGAGAAGGGAACAGGATTGGAGGGGCTTAAGGGATGAAGCACTCTGCATGTGCATGCTTTCTGCATAAAAGAAGTTTAATTTCTACAGCTCGTTCTTGCCAGATTTAACCTTTTACTGACTGTCTGTCTCAGGACGATGAAAATTAACCTCCTTGTCATATAGGTGAATTCAGACGTATTACTTGAGTAAAGATCACTCACTGTTGTTCTTTAAAATGTCTTTTTAACAACTGTTCACCCTCAAGGGTAAATGTGCCAGTGTTTATTGTGCATTTTCACATAACTTCCTTTTTTTTGCAATCAATTTTTTCTCTTTTTTTGTATGCCGGGGCGGGGAGCTATTATTTATGCCAGAACGGTGATATTTCTGTGATGTTTCTGATTCCAGCTGGATGGCTTATACTGCATCCTTTGTTTGCTCCTTAAAGCTTTAACTGTTATTTTTTTGTTTAATAATTAGCTGTTCAGATGAGGTCGTCCTCCGACTCCTTCCAGCCACCAGAGGGAACCATCACCAGAATTGCTTCCTTGCCGGAAGTTAGTATTCTTATCCGGAAACTTTAGTTCCATTGCCTATCCCCTGACCTCCCTCACCAAGCGTCAAACTAGTAGGTTAATGTGGAACAAAGCAGCTTTAAGGGAGTTCTCTGAACTTAAAAATCGTTTCAGTACCGCACCAATTTGGTTCACCCAGACCCAGAACTGCCATCAAAGTAGATGCGTCCAGTATAGGTGTTGGTGCTATCCTATCCCAGCGACACTGTACGCCTCCCAAGATGTTTCCATGCACCTACTTCTCATTGAAGCTCTCTCCTGCTGAACAAAATTACAATGTGGACAACAGAGAGCTACTAGCCATCGAACTCGCACAAGAACTTGGAATATTTGAGCTCAGCTAAACGCCTAAACCCCCATCAGGCTAGATGGTCTCTGTTTTTACCAGGTCTCATTTCACTGTCACGTATAGACCAGGTACCAAGAACACCAAGGCGGATGCGCTTTCACATCAGGCCGAAAGAACCCCTTTGTCAGCCTCTCCTGAAAACATAATCCCTGAAAAAAAAAAATAAGTCGCTCCCGTACAATGGGACTTACACACAGAGACTTTAACGAATCACGACCATGTCATCCCAAGTGCCCTGAGAACATTACGTTTGTCCCCGAATCATTCAGAAAACGTGTGCTCACCTAGGTTTACGAAAGCCCTGGTTCAGGACACCCCAGTATCCTGAACTCCTGAGAACCTGGTGGCCTAACCTCCCAAGCGATATCATAGCATTGGTACGAAACTGTCCAGTCTGTCAGAGTTCCAAAATGCCCAGCCATTACCCACACCTCATAGACCCTGGTCTCACATCGCAATAGACTTTATTACAGGCCTCCCAAACTCTCAGGGAAACACTACTATCCTCACCATAGTAGATCGTTTCTCCAAGGCCTGTCACTTGGTCGCTCTCCCCAAACTACCTACTGCTTTTGAGACTGCAGAATTGCTTTGTAACTTTGTGTTCAGGTTTTATGGCCTTCCCGAGGACATAGTGTCAGACTGGGGTCCCCGGTTGACTTCACATGTGTGGGCCTCCTTTTTTAAGAGTCTTGGAGTGAACATCAGCCTAATGTCTGGTTACCACCCCCAAGCTAATGGACAGACAGAATGCTTTAACCAAGAAATCATTTGATTCCTCCGATTCTACTGTAACCAGCGTCAGGCTGACTGGAGCAGGTGTCTTATGTGGGCTTAATACGCTCAAAACTCTCTGGTCAAGCCATCCATGGGTATGACTCCCTGCAAGTACATTCTGGGTTTCCAATCCCCACTGTCCCCCTGGTCTGGGGGACACACAGATATTCCCCCAGTCACTGACTGGCTTCAACGAAGTGAGGAGGCCTGGGATAGGGCTCACACCCATCTAATGCCGTCCGATGTCAGACCTTACAGGCCAACTGACGTTGACGACCCGGCTACCGCTTTGCTCCTGGTCAGTGGGTCTGGCTCTCCACCAGGGATCTACGCCTTCATCTGCCCTGCAGAAAGCTTAGTCCCAGGTACGAGAGTCCCTTCAAAATACTAAGAATGATTACTCCTGTTTCGGCTAGCCTTGCATTACCTAATTCCTACTGTATCATACTGTATCTCTCCCACTTTTCTGTGTCCTTGCTCAAGCCCGCTGGTACATCGGCCAGAGGCCCAAAGGGGGACCTCTGGGAACAGGCCCCTCCTATCTTGGTTGACGGCGAGGAGGCGTATCGAGTGGAGCAACTCCTAGATTCCAGAGGGTGGCAGAAGTACCTGGTAGACTGGGAGGGGTACGGCCCAGAGGAGTGTTCAAGGGTAAATGCGGGAGACATCCTGGACCCTACACTCATCGAAAAGTTTCAAAGAGCTCATCTGGAGAGGCTAGCCCCTCGCCCCAGACGAAGACCCCGGCATCACTTTCCTTCTCGCATCAGGAGCCGCTCACAGGACGGGGCTCTGTTACGGAGGAGGTCTCTCCTCCGTGTCCTCCCGGCCACCAGAGGGAATCATCGCCAGAATACGAATTTCCTTCCCGAACTACATTTCCCATGACCCCATACCCAGGCCTGATTACTTCCTGTTTGGCACCTGATTTCAATGAGGTATTCCAGTTGATTTGGAATCATTTCCCTGATTCCAGTTGGACTATAAAGCCTGGAACCACATGTTACCCAGTGCGATGTCGTGTATTGCCATGAGCTACAATTCAGAGCGTTTTCTCGGACTGCTTTCCCATTGCCAACTGGACCGTTTATCGTTTTTGATCGTTTGCTGCCTGCCTTAACCCTTGCCTGCCTACTTGTTTTGTTTTTGTCTCACCTGTATTGCTCTGTTCGCCATAATTCGACCTTTGCCTATTTATTGATTATTCTTGTGATTAAAGAGCTGCATATGGATTCCTCTGCGTCAGCGTCTCCGGTACATTAGCAAATTAACTTTTGAGTTTTCCGTAATTACTGTTGCACATAATAGCTTTAAAAAAACAAAACAAAGCCTTTGGTTGTTTTTCTAATAATGTTTAGGTAATTTGTTTCTGTTATTTATAAGATAAAACCATCCAAAAACTTTTAAAAGTTTGCTAACCTTCCCAGCCTGGTATTTTATTATTAAAATAGTCTAGATATACTTTGACATAAAATCACCCAGCATGGTTTGTCCTATCCAGCTTGGAAATGTTTTGCTTTCATTTGACATGGTAAAAAAATGTCGGCCAATGCTATGAAATTGCCACCTGGACAATATTGTCTGAAATTCTATTCAATTAATTTCCATGGCAACAGGGGTAAAACACAAAAGAGGGTGAAAAGATGGCAGGAGCAGGCTGACTCAGGAGCAGGCTGTACGGTTGCTGCCGTAGTGGTCCCCATGCCTCATGAATACGCAGCCCCTCTCTCCATATATACTTCAGGGCCAGAAGCCTACGAGGTAATTATATGCTTTGGTACACTCCACTTAAGTGCACCCAACAATAAAGTGAGTGCATATTCTCTGTAATCTCTTCCTGCTGAGTGAATGAAGATGTGAACAGAAAATTCATTTTCAAAAAATCCTTGTCCAAAATCCAAATGTCCAATTATTCTTGGACATGTGACTTGGACCAGTGTGTAAAGCATTGGCGCTGACAATATTAATTGATTTTTCATTTTGTTTAAGTAATCAACTTGGGTATTAATATTTCTGCTTTGATATAAAACAAACAAACAAAAATTCCCCAGTTTACATTACAGATGATATTAATGCAATCCTATGCAGTTATATGTGAAATTTTAAGCTTAATTACAATAGCAACCTGTGTTTAATGTGTTTCATGCCGTTAATAAATCAATAAATTTCATGCAATCATGGTGTCATCTAGTGGTGAGCATCTATAACTACGTTGACAAGATCAATCTAGGCCTTTTGGCTCTTTTGGCCTTTATGACATGTTTATTTTTAGTTCTTTAGTTCTTTCTTAGTCCTTTTTCCTCTCTGTCCACTGAAACTGGTTTGGGGGTCAGTGACAGTGAGGCCTCCTTTTTGGCCTTCAACCTGTCCCTATGATAGTGGCTGTTCTTGGGTCAGTACGTGTCACTGACGAGTTCAACTGACATGCCGGGGTGTGAGGCTAGCATCCACCCCCTGTTTAGATGATCGCAGCTGAGTGACTATAGGTGTTGTTAAGGGACTTCCGCTGCTAGTGGACAAGCTCCTCATGCTTGGGAGAACAGCACTCAAGGGAGGCCGGCAGATTGAGTTGACATGCTAACAATCTGATTGCAGATGGCAGTGAGGAGAAAAGGCTGATGTAGAAAGGAAGGTCTCAACTGACCCCGCTGTCCCCTCTGTGAGTGAGAAAGGAAGAGCTGGGAGAGAGATGGAGAGACAGAGAGAGAACAGACAAGAATAGACAAGCAATCCACATTTGTCTGTGCAGTGGTGCAAGGCCCATTTGTAAATAGTGCATGGCGAAATAAAATGATTTTTATATATGTATACCTAGCCTATTTGTGCATTTGCGTATGGATATTAATAAGGAAAAGTATGAATATTATAATAAGAACATTTGAATTTATTTACATTAACATTTAAAATCATAAAATGCAAACTTGAAATATGCCAGTACACCACAATACAATAATCCATATAATGTATATAAAATGCAGCAATGTGTTTTCTGTCATACCAGTGAATGCTGTTATTATATGATAGTTGTCAGAGCATTTAGTGAGGCACAGTGCCATAGAGCTAGGGGTGGGGGTGGGCTTAGCTCTGGATGTGACATGCTAATTAGGGGAGCTTTGTCTGTCATTGTTCATGTGGGTTTCCAGTGCGCAGGGTACGTTTAAAGTGGGGATATGGGGGCATGAAATCAGAATGTCATACTCAGCAGGAATCACCAGCAACATGCACTGCATGTGGTCTTTCTTAAAATCACACTCAATGTACAACTTTAACTTAGACCTTGATTGTCAGTACTTGGAAGCTTACAAACTTTGCGTTTGTACAATAATGTTGCTGACAATAATTAGACTTGTTTTCGCAATTATGAATCAGTGCAGCTTATCAGCTAAAACATTCCACAAGAGTCCTGCAAGTTTTGATAAGAAGTAACAAGTATGAGGCGGATTAGAGTGATTGTTTTTTCCAGGGAACCACAAGCTGTTACAGTCATGTTGAAACAAAATCTCTGTCATGAGTGCAGCTCATGAAACATTTCAAAGAGGGAGACATTTTTTCACCAAAAATAAAATAAATGCCTAAAATAAACTTTTTTTACACATCTGCCAAAGGAGGATGAACTGTAAACAGATCAGGCATAAATATTTGTATTGTGTCTATTTTCATTTGAATCACTAATGTCACATCAGTTACAGCCTAGGGGTCAAACATTTAATCTTACAACTTGATCTACGTTCCTTTAAAGTTAATTTTCTTACCAAAGCCAAATCTTTCCTCTCATTTGGCCCATTAAGAGTGCTAATATTGGACCCTGAACATCCGCAGGTAACCATTCAGAGAATCCGTAAGTAATACTGTACGAAATGAAGGACCACATTTTGTCCTTTCAGCGATGCTCCAATGACATTTGAATGTTCATTTTTGAAATGCAATGATCAGTTCAGAATCTTTTCAATACACTGTATTGAGCCATTGCCTTTAAATCTTACATTAAGCAGCCTGTGTTTCAGTTCCCATTCAAAGAAATTCAAATCATATTTTACTATCCTCTCTGAAATTCTTATATTTGAATATTACACAAAAGTGTCTGAATGTGGAGCTACAAGGTTAAGATTCGCCACCACAATGAATACAGGACTGTGTGAATAACATTGTACTGATCATCTACGGCTCCTCTGTACCAGTTTTTCTTCTTTGACCCCTTTGCTGTTGTTTCTTTGTAATTAGTGGGGAAGATGTTTCAAAATTAATCACAGAAAGCATAGAACAGATTGAATATGTACAACATTTATGCATAGTGAAGCATGATGATCAAGAACCGTTTGACATATCTGATTAGCAGCAATTTGAGGAGTGTGATGAATGAACCTGCTGTCATTTTGACCTTGCTTAACCTCTTGATTTTCTGGATTCAAGTGCAGTTAACCTTTGGGAGGGATGTAACAGCAAGTGTACCACCCAATCGAGTCAATAAGAACCAATAGTAATAATTTCATTTTCTGGTTCATCAAATGAGGTTTGGCCCAATTCACTCATCTCTGTCAAAGGCAGTCGTTTATCAATGTTCGGCTAACACCACAACAATAGAGTATTTGGTTGCTGGTGGCTCTCAGTGGAATATTCTCTTCAGACAGCAATGTTGCAATCACTTTTGCCTCACCAATAAACTACAGAGCCACCTTAAGGTGTTTTGACAGTTTTTTGTGGGAATCCCATGAATGCTGAAATGCTTCAGTATCTGATGAAAAGATTATTACCCTACAGGTCATTGCAAATAAAGTTGTTGCATTTAATTAGAAGATGCCTTCATTGCATGATTGTTAATGTATAAATCAATTATATATAAAATGTATATATATATATATATACAAAAATATATATACATTATATAAAATGTATTTTTAATGTTAAAAAATGATTTTAGCAACCTATCTATGTTTTATTAAAGGTTTGTCTGTTCTCTATTGTCTGCATGTAACACATAAATCTTCGACACACACAAAAATCCATAACAATATGCTACAACATGTTTTAGTGAAGATTAAAGCAACCTTAGACCCTCTACAATCTCTCAGAGCGCTGTTTGTTTTGCCTTGAGCTACAGGGAGGGGAAACTATGTGTCAGATTATGAACGAGCCATCCTACAATTGCACTTACTTCCACCCCTAGATGCAATCTGAATTAAGTGTGCCCATCTGGTGTGCTCAGGGGGTCATGAACCACCTCTCCAAGACCTGACCTCAACAGGTCTGGGGATACAAATTTACTGAAAGCTTTGACTCTAGCGCCACTGAACTGGCCACAAGTCAGCCTGCCCCTTGCTGTGTGCTAACAATGCACTGCTGGATGGGTGGCTGAGGGGAGGGAAAAACTTGTTCCTTTTATGTGCCGCATGGCTGGAGTCTGAATATGGGCCAGAAGGGGCTTGTTAATACCATTGTTCTCCTGCACGGTGGCATACGTCCTCACCATATAAACTTTGTTCTGATAGTTTGCCCTTTCCGTCAGCACTAATTCCCTAGTGGCAGATGTACTTTTATTCAAGTATGTGTTCTTTGTAGTTGTAGTTGCAATGTGTAGTTGTTAATCTCGAGAGTTTAACAGGATTAGTGTCAGTTGTGTTTTCATTTATCAACATCATAAGCCTTCCTTGTATAATACAGTGCATGTCTAATATCTTACAAGCATGGGTTAATACATGGATTTAAAATTATTATGTTTCTTACACCTCTCTCTCTCTCTCTCTCTCTCTCTCTCTTTCTTTAAATACGAGGTGTTACTTAATAAGGTGTTATTGAGTCAGCCTGAAATCATTTTTAGTCATGACTATATTTACAACATGGTACAGGCTTGAACGCCCTATTGCTTTTATAAAAAGGTGACAACATAATAAAAACTATTAAAATCTAAAATCTATTAAAAATCAGCCATGTTTGCTGCCCAGTGTTACAAATAGTGTGCTTTATTTAGATATAGAGAATATAGAATATAATATATAATATATAGAATATATTGGCTATTGACTTTTCAGTCTCTATGACTTGAACTGTCTGTTTTATAAATAGCTGTAACATGCAATCAGAACAATTTTGTACCTCTCTTGGCTGGCAAAGTTGAATCATCTCAGATATTTTGAGGTTAACAGACTGTATGTTTCATTTCTGTTTCAACAAAGCCAGCATCAAGCTCTGAGAATTTCTGTCTGCTCCAGCCTTTTGGAAAAGTGTGTCATTCCATCCACTCTGCCAAATTGGGCATCACAATAGAGATTATTCACATTCACCCACAGTACGAAAGTACATGACAATGGTACAACTGCTGTCTGATTATGTGAACGAGATGCCTTTAAAAGGCAAATTACAAGCAATCCCTTTTGATGAGAGGGCCACCAGGCTTGTAGCTCCATGTGTGTGTGTCCCTCTCCACACCCACCCAGAAGGGCTGAAAACAAGCATGACCATTCAAACAAGCCCACACTACATCTTTATGGCTCGTAGCAGCTGATTTATTTCAAAGACAACAGAGAGAACATGGGGTTCAATTACACAGCTGATATAATGACAGTCACCCTAAGGCCTCGCATACATCTGTACAAGAACTACAGTGCCAATGGTTGGATGTATAACATTAAATTTATTGAACATTTAATTGTAAATTTTAAAGGTATATATTTATGTATTGATGGATTGACAGAGGGATAAATGGACAAATAGATAGACAGACAGGCAGAATCTTTTTATCTTAAAAACTCTCTTTGAAGAGTTTGTGTTTACAAAAAAAACTGCTACAACCTTAACCATCTCCAGCTTTTGGCTTTTAATGGATTATTAAAACAAAGTACACAAATATACTCAAAAATACAAAAATACTCAAATAGAGATATGCACTGTCTTTAAAAAAAACAGTAACATCAGGTTGTTGTGATACAAGGGTGTAAAAGTAAAAATAGCCTTTGGTTCCCATTTATCATCTTACGGTCCTGAAAAAGAATTAACAAAGCCTCTTCGTATACTAAATGCATCTAACTGTCAATACTGGCAACCCCTGTGACATTTGTAGAATTAATATGGACTCTTATTTATTGAACTTCTGGTCCCATTCTGGCCCCCATTTTTACATTCTTACCTATGATCCATGAACTTCAGAGAAAAAAAAGATGAATTATTTTAGCCATTGATCCTCAACAGGACTAATAAATGAAGAAGGTTTAATAAACGACTACCTCAGAGTAAAGGACCCAGAGGCCATTATTCCTGCTGCTATGAACTCCAGGGAAGATCAGTGGAGTCAGTGGTCAAATCAGCTCTGTGAAGCAAATTAGTGAACACCATAAAGTAAAGGAGTGCTTCAGCGAGGAGCCCTAGGCTGACCCCTGCTTAGGGACCGTGTTACATTTGACCTGCTGGGGAAATTTATCACAACATTTCAATTAAAGGCTGGCAGGCGTATGAGGCAGGTGGCTGTCCTGCTGACCTTCCATCCAAGACTAGCTGTGATTTCTGTGTTCTACCAGAAGCAGTCATGGCCCAACTGTACTGTGTTCAGCACAGTGGCTCTGTAGAGCAACTGGCTCTGAGTTGAAAGCAATTTAAAGAGAACAGTTAAAACCATTTTATTCAGACTCTGTGGCTTTAAAACATTTGCCATATCAGTATTCCAGGTGTAGTTTTCTTAACACAAAACAAGGTTTTCCTCTCCTTCAGCATCTCAAGATTCAATATGGCAGGTAAACTTATGCCGAATTTATAAATAAACATTCAAATGAGTGCTTCTTGAAAGGAGGACCTTTATCATTGCAGTTAATGTAGAGATCTATCTAGAATCTTGCAGGTCATAACTGGGAAAATGGCCAAGTTCTTATCTGCTTGGTCATTTGAGGTGTTGATATGTGTCCAAACAAATGGGTGTCGGATTTCCCCCTTTGTCAAGCCGACCTAAGGGGTAAGAGAGACTCTCTTAAAAGGTCTGTTTGTAGAAGCTGTCTATCATAGCCTAAAGTCTCCACTTCTTTCCCTTAAGGGGACTCCATCCTTCTCAGTCATCAAGGTCCAATAGAAGGAGATGGTTCTCATGGCCCACTGGCATGTCCTGCATTAGGATGCTCATTCGGGTACCTCCTGTCCCTCGATTGTTGCTTTTATCAGGTGGGTAGTTAAACAGTGACCAGGAGGTGACAGACACATCCTTTCAGAGGCAGAGATAAAGTGTTTACAGTGCTATCTATAGGTACAGACCATTCTTACTGTGCCCCCACAAATTCTTCACTGAAACAATAGACAGGATGCTGCAATTGAGCCAGGCATCACAGCTGAGTCTAGCACTTCAGTGTTGTTGTTGTTGTTTGGTTGTTCTTTAACATTGTTTTCTCTTATCTAAAATACATAATACAGATATTGTACAGACTGACTGATTTTTACATTTTGGCCCACTATATAACAATTGTTATAGTGTGGTATAATCCAGCACAATTGTATTGGTGACTTCTGTGTTATTACTGGTGTGATTATTCGCTTTGCTAAAGCAATTGTCAAAACAAATTTTAAAACATTACTTATGAGAGAAATATACAAATGACACAGTTGTTAAGAGTATGGAACTATAAAATTAATATAGCTAAGATTTTAATTTGTTTTTTGATAAATTTGACAAGAAATGATTAGTTAATGTTGATAAAGGGTGTTAAATACTCAAACATCTCCAGTTTTTGGTTGGCTATTAAAACAAAGATAAATTAAAACAACTGCAATTCATCAGGTTGTTGTAACACAGGCCTATAATAGTAATAATGATTCTGACTGTGTTATCAACTATGTTTTGAATTTGCAACCTACTTTAGTATACATGCCAATATAAAGAGTATTTTAATCTGTATGATGTTTAATCTGTAACTCCTAACTTAAGCAATGGTTACATTGGTAAAAAAAAATTGATTCTCTTTTCTATCTGCCAAGATTTCACTTTGCTGAAAGCAGGCTCTTGTCTTTTACCCTGTGGGTCCCACCTGTCAGTCTGTGAATCAGTAAGAGGAATGCTGACTAACAAAGGGCATATTATCTTTCATTGTGAGCCTGCTGAGTGCTTATTTATTTAGTTTAGTGCCTTCGCTCTCTCTTTCGTTTTTACTATTACACAAGCCAGCACACACACATTCAGGGTTTTTTCTAATTATGTTGCTTTTCAGGCGAAGGATGTGAGCTGTGCAGTAACAGGGACTGAATAACCCTGTGACAAAGTAATACTAGATTGTTGAACAATGTCCACAGTCACTCGTCGTGTGAGAGGGCTCCTGTGTTGCAGCGACAGCCTACAATGCACACTGTTTTCTGCCAAATCTCTCAATTAATTATTTGATTTTCTGTAGAACTGAAGTGGCTTTTGGAGACAGTGTGCTTGTTGTTTATGCACTCTCTAAAAACCTCAGTTCTGATCTTAGCTGGTCTAGTTGGTGTTTTAGCTGGTCTAAAGGGTCACTCAGGCTCCTTTAGGATGAGCCAAAAAGTTGACCAGAAAGACCTGCTTGCTCAGGTTGGAGACCACCTGCTGGTTTAAGCTGTTTCACATAGCTGATTTCACTAATTACAATCTCCTGTGCAGGTTTCTATTCAATCAGTAATACATTTGATATGCATTGATTATGGTTTTGACATAATCACAACCAATTTAAGCTTCTGCTTTATCAGTTCGTGCCAACTCATCACATGCTGCTATTCACTAGGTCTCCTGCTTCTTCTGTGTGTCATTCTTAGTTCGTCTAATGTGGCTGTGGACCTCACCTTTTCCAACCCACAGTTGATGACCTAAAACAGCACCGACAAAATGGTCATATTTTTTATAAATGGAAATATTTCTTTCTGACATTTAGGCAATATATGAGCATGAATCAGACCAAGAATGAGGTCTTGAAATGGACAAAGACTTTAGCTTTGCCTTTTGCCTGTGTCTTTGCCCATGCATCCACCGAATCAAGATGCTGTCTCCAATTCACTCAGGTGGCTTTCATCCTACTTCCAATCTGAAAGGAAAAAGCCTCCATCTGCCAGGTCACATTGGATGCTGTCGTGTTCCTCGGAAGCAACAATGGTCTAGTCTGCGGAGGGGTATTCCTGATGATTATTCCAGGTCAGACCTAAAGCCAGCTGCGAAAACTCACTCTTTTAGCACTGCTTCTTTGATTAGAGGGTACGGCTGCAGGCTAAGGCCTCTGTGACCTGCAACTTTTTTAAACCTGCTGTGTGAGGGGGTTTGGCCTTGTATCTGTGGCCCATGACTGACTCATACAGTCTTCCACCAGGATTGGGAGATTGATTCTCTCAGGTTGCACTAAACAATGATAAAAAGAGCTGAACCCTGGTGAATTGTGTCTTTTATCCCCTCTGTTCATTCAATATACATTTAAGCAATGAGAGTAAATTTTGCATCTTTTTAAAGGTGCAGATGAAGAAGCTGACCCAGCGCATTTTTATCTAAGTAAACTGACATCAGGGTGTCTTGCACCGTGGAAACTGGCCTGTGACCTCTTCGCAGAAGGCAAATGTGCTGAAAGCCAGGCGCTGAATTTCTTTCTTGGTCTGAGAGTTTTCTGTCAAAAACGATGTATTCAAAAGTAGCAGATCTGCCTTTGACACGACTTGAGGTGTTTTGCCTTTATTCAATATTCCAATGAGAATTTTTGGATGAGATCTATGCCATTAAAAAAATGAGTCAACCAGTTCTATTTGTCAATGTAAAATTCGCTCAGGTGTGCATGGTGCAAGGTTACGCGGTCTCGGACCACTGTGAATAAAACATAGGCTATCAGTAATATTGCGAGCAGGCTACAATGACATACACAAGTTCAAGGACTTTATCGATCGGTGTGCTGGGCTTAATCAAAGTCTGTCTTCCCCAGCACTCATTGTGATTAAATATGTCAGACATTTTGACAAAAAGACTTTGATCCTTTCATTGCTTCTTAATCATGGCTGCTGCTCTCAGCATCTTTGAATGCTTTTGTTTTTTTAATGCATTTTTGGGTACAAAAAATAAATCATTGTGGAATGAGACAAAACAGAGTTTACAATAAAATACACAATAAAATATGCATATTTCAAAAAGTGATTGTTCCTAGTTCTTTGAATACCCAGAGAAAAAATATTATTGCTTAGAGGTTGCTTATTCATAACTGGAGACAATGTTAGTTCTTAGTTACTCTTTAAAGTGTAAACTTTGTCCCTGATTTTTCTTCTACTGTTTCTTAAAAATAAAAAGAGAACACAAATGAGACAATTGCTGATATATTGCAGGAGTACAGAGATATACAATTATTGAATAGCATACATTGTGGATAGCATAGCTCAGACAATTGGAAAATATACATATAAAAATTTTGGTTGAATATTTTAGTGTCCTGGCAAATCTAAACAGTCTGAAACATTGTTGAGATCTAATATGAAACTCTTAAGGAGACACTGATCAAATCATTGAATTTGCAAAGATGAAGTGACTTGCTATGCCAAACGCAATGTGCCAACAGACCTGTTCATACATAAGCATGTTTACACTGAATGCAAATAGTTCTCTCTGAGGGATAAAAGATTAAAATGATAGACACTTGATATTGTTCCAGTCAGCTCAATAAGATCTTTACATGTCTGTTGTGTTGGTAGTGATTGACAGGTTTAAAATATCTGTTGACCGTGCTGGGTAGGGAGCTTCCTGAGAGATTTCAAAATATCTGATTAAAAACCAGCAGCACACAGATGCATTCTGTGAACACACACACACACACACATACACATTGGCTGACCCGCTCATAACAACTTGCAGATCACTAGCCAATGGTATCTTTCTTTATCTATGTAACTGTAAACTTACCACAATCAGATGAAGCAACAGTTGTGTCTCTCGACTCCATTCAGGTCATGCACAGATGTGAAGAAACAAATTGATGCTTTCTCCCCCAAGTGTTACATCTCTGTTGCACCTTTTTAGCTAACCATAGGGGATGCTGGCGTTTCATCAGATAATCTGATTTTTGATAGGGCTTCATGGTGTAGGTGATCAGATTAGCTGCCAAACTGGCAGATAATGTGGGTTTTTACACAACAATATCATTAACATCTTTTGAAAGATGAGCCATATTTCTCAACACACAATGGGAGATTTCACAATTGGTGTTTTGAATCTACAGCAGTGATTGCTGTTACTTAATGATTCTGAAACAGAAAATGTGTTAGGTAAGGTCAGATCAGATCTCAGTTATATAAGAATAGATTGTAGGATTGATTTGAGGGAATAGAAGCATATTTACAAAATAAATGTGTTAATGCAGGTTATCGGTATTGAATATTCATAATAGACTCAATAATCTTCTGTACCAGTAAGCTGCAACTAGAATTAAGAGTTGAAAAAATCAGTCCAATTCTTTAAATAATTTAGATCGTTTTGTGAACTGGATCAATTTATTATTTGGAAAGATACAACCCAAAAGAATGATTGATTCAAGACTGAGACAGTGCTGCTGCTCTTATGAAGGCCTAAAGGAGAGCTGAGGTTGACATTAGGGTTTTAAGTGAATAATTAAATAAAATAAAAGTGAATTAAATTCCCACACATGGAACACTAGTGTAAAAATAGTGAAATAATGTAATAATAGTAAAAATAGTAAATATAGTGAAGTCATATGATGTTCTATATGGTACTTTTTGGTGCTTTTTATACCTGTAGCAAGCATGGTCACCACAGTCTTTGTAACTGTAGGGATAACAGCAGCCTGTACTGTAGATTCAGAATGACATGAGTGGGTGAATACTCACATGGGTGAGTATTTTCATGTTTATGAAAAAAAATTCCTCAGATTGATGTAAACAGGAAATACTGTTCTCAATACAAGTAAGGAAAGCTAGAGATGAAATAATATTTAGACTTTGTACACACTGTTGTACACATTGATTAAACACGGAAGTTCTTTTACACACGCAGAACAAACCTAGTGTTCCCTGTCTGTTCAAAAACAACTAGATTGAAGAATAAATTAAGGATAAATCTTTACCCTATTACGTCCTTTATCATTAGCTAAAGTGTGTGCACTCCTGATAAAACATGTTATCACAGTGATATGTCATATACAATAAACAATTTACAATCTGTATTTCATGTAGTTTGGTAACCACTGTCAGTGATGTGACATGTGTGTTCCGATTAAATAAGATGTTGATTGGGCCTTTGGTGTGTGTTGTTTTTAAAAATTACGGCATTTGTATTGCCAGCCGAAAGGTACTTGTGAAAATAAACTTTGAAAACTTTTTTGAGCATAAAAATGTCTCATGACAGGCCAAGACCCAAAGAAATGTTATTTAACACTGGTGCGAGAAAGGAACAGAGAAATAACAAATATGTACACATGTGTATGTGCGATATTCCAAAGATGAAATACTCTAAGCCATAAGAGCCATTGTTGCTTTTTTAAGGGCACTTAACAGGGATATATGAACTCGCCACAGTCGCTAAAACAGTGTGAATCCCGCTGTTCCATTCATTCTGCAAATTACACCTGCAACAGGACATACAGTATGTAAGACAAGAATAGCAATGCAAAATACTTTCATTATTGATTGACCACCATCTAAAGTTTCTTTTAGGTTACTAAGTAGAGTCCAAGTGAGCAAATGATCTTGAAGTGATACCATTACGCACTTAAAAGGACCTTTTTTCAGCTCTGTGTATCATTTCTGAGAAGTGCAAGTCAGCTAAATAACAGTGAAGCATTTGTAATCTCACACTATTGACAAAATAGCACCAGCTTTCTTATAAAGCTTTTGCAATGTGAGTGAGGCAGTAAAAGAAATGATTGTGCCAGTTGTACTTGTAACCCAGTACTTAATTAAGGACCTTGGTAAGTTGCTGATGTTGCATAACTGGACGTTTATGTTTATAAAGAAATTTGCTTACTGAAATATACAGTCAGTCTTTTATAAAATCATACATTTGCATTTAAAGTATACAGCTTGCCAGTGTGTTTATTCACTGTAAATCAAACACAAAACCTTAGCATCGCAAATATAATTATCATCAATACAGTACACTACAGAAACACTACTACAGTATACATTTTTGTGCAAAAGCTACAGAACAATTGCTGTACATTTATCCAGTAGCAAATAAAGACTTAAAAACTTCTGATTTCTAAGGCTGAGGTATATAAAAAGTACCATGTTTATTTATTTATGCTAATATTTAATGTTACTGTGGTGTATTTATAGACTGTCATCACACTGGCAGTAAACACACAATCAATGCAGATCTAACTTTTAACACGTATTACAGAATGTAGATCCAATAAACATGAAATTTATTCAAATAATTGCCTTTCATGATTTATTATTTTTGAGCGTGATATCATATCCTGTTAAGTGCACTTTAATCCTAAATTTGCTCTAATATACTATGTTTTTTTTTATGAATCTGGGTGCATGTAAGTTTAGGTTTCATATCCGCAGTGTAATATATTCGGTATGCAATGCACCTGTCCTGTGCCAGTCATTTTCTCTTAACTAGTGTAATGCTATGAAATATTCTCTCATGCAATCCGACCAACAAAGTTGTAGCCACTTACATTATTTATATCTTTTTGCCGCCAAAACACAAACTCTCAATTAAGAGAAATGAAAAACTCTGCATTGCCGAGGCAAACGATGAGTAGCTCAGATTTCTTCTCTTTTCTCCCCTGTCACATGGTTAGCAGAGCACAAACACAAGCATTTCCCCTTTATCCAGCACTTACACAGAAACTCTGTCTGAAGCAGATGTATGAACACTTTAATGCGACCAGACCTGAAGTGCTTAAAGTGCTGTGTCCTATTTTTCACACACGTTTTAGCACTGATTCATTTTCGTCTCCCCCACAGCCCCCCTTAAGAGCAAGATAGTACATGTTAGACTAAAACCAGTGACCTTCACATTCAGCAGATATGTCAGACCACTGCTGGTGGCTCTCCTCTTTCTTTTGTATTGTTTGTAATGTGCTTTAGGAACAGGTGCCTTCCCACTCAAAGGCCTCTGGTTGGTTTTGTGTTCTCGTTTTGTCTGTCCAATGAAAGCATGTATTAAGAGACACACATCCATCAATAAACACACAGATGAAGAGAGTTTTCATTGTGGCCTTCATCTGAATCTGGACGTATGGGTGCATTTTCCGTATATTTCCCATATATAGTTTTTTTATTATGCATTTAATGAATGCAGTTCATTAATTCTGTCTTATATTTCCAATACTCTCAGCAGCATTGGATTAAACTGTACATTGTGTTATTTCAAGCCTATTTAAATAGCTTGCATGTCTGAAGGTGAAATGCACACATTGTTTTCCCTTCAGTAAGAGCACCTGCTATTTTCTGCACTCTTTCTGTTTGACAGCTACCAGCATTGGTACCAGAAACTGAGTTATTAACATCAAAAATTCCAAAGACACAGTACAATGAGCCCTATCCAGGGTGAATACACAGGTAGGGCACAGGAGAGACTATAAAGGGGGGCTCTTCAGTTTCCATTCTCTTCCTCTCGTGTCATATTTTTGTGGCCTTGAAGTCTCTATAGAGTGTGTCTCCTGCTCTTCTGGTTTTGTTTATGGATCATTGGTTGTTTACTATAAAGCCAGCAGTGGCCTGGAGAGATGTGGGAGATGTTTTATCTCTTGTCAGGGCCTGCTTCAATTAAATTAATGGATCCATTCAGCTAGCTCTTTCCTCCTTTCAGACGCAGCCAGAGAATACATTAAAAGATCTTATGCCTCAAGATGGTGCATCATGGTATTAGCTGGGCCAGCCTCACAACCCCACTTTCTCTTACAGACAGCTTGCTTCTGTCCCAAATAATAAATGACAATTTCATCTTAATAACATTAGGTTATATTAGCCAAGGTGCTACATTAACAAAACAAATTACATTTGTTTCTTTGTTTATTTATTTATTTGTTACAGATCGTAATTTTTAGATCTTGATTTTCAGATGTTCATACACAATTATAATAATAACAGATTTTGAGTTTTTTAATTATTATATACATTTGATAATTCCTTATTTGCTAAAAATAAAAGGATGATTGTTCTTGTGCCCAAATAAGTCAGTGAAGACAAAAACAAGGCAACAGCAAGAACTAAAAAAGTACCATCTAATACCAAAAATACACTGACAGAATGAAGCTTGTATGAATTTGGAATATGACAAATCATTCATTTGCAAGACCAGGTAAAAGAGATGCTTTAAGGAAAGTTGTAAGATAGTTGTGAAAAACACAGTAAAGAGTGTGAGGTAAACCAAACCAGGATGACCAGCTAAAATTACTAATTGGTTTACTGATCAGTTGTACTTTGTTCGATTGATTTGCAATTAATTCTGGTTTGTGGTTCACAGAAGACAGAGGTTGGCGCCAACCTTGGAGACGACTGATACTCTATACTCACTACACTGTACTCAAGAGAATGAAGGAGGTGAATATCAATACAATGTTGTGAATCTGGGCTCAGATTTGCACTAAGAGTGTCTTCCTCTCTCCTTGTGGGCAGGAGGCTCATTCCACAGAGAGCAGATCCTGTTCATCATGAAAATATACACTTTGATATGTTGAAAGTTATACAGACTTTGTTTGTCCTACCAATCTATGCTATGAATAGACACAAAGGCATAACCACTCCAATAACTAATAACCAGTATTCCAATAACTTTTAAATGTCACACAAACTTTCTGTCTATGTATCTTCTGTGTTGTATATACATTACATACATTATTAAACTGTATAATTTCAAATATATCTTTTCACAACCTCAGGTTCTAAATTATCCCAACCAGAAGTAACCAATATACTGTATAACTTAAATGTGACTTAATAAGTTTGAGATTTTAATGGAATTTGCTGTAGCACAAGGTTGTTTCATATAGTTATGTACAGTATATATAATATAATAGGTATATATAATATAATATGTATTGAGTCCAACATTTATTTTATGTGTAGTAACTATTGATAAATAGTTAATAATTATAATAATTCATAATAATTATATAGAATATTATATAGAATAATTCATTTTAATTTATTTTTAGAACAGCCTTGCACATCCACTGTCACTTTATTGCACAAACCAACAAAGAAATAATCTATAAAGATAATCATAAATGTATACGTATATGTATATGAAATCCGCAGCAGTGCTAATTTGCTTTATCCAGTCTTTAATTCCATTAGACTCCAATTCATTACGCAAGACTTTTTTTAAGTTTAATGTAATGGAAGACTTTTTTAGGAACTTATTTGATTAAAAGTGTAATAAAATGTATAAATCCATTTTATAATATTTTAACAGCAATAAAAATATCCATTTGAAAACATCAAAAATCATGGTAAAATCCAGTCAATCATAGCGTCATTCATTTTTCTCACTTAAATAAAGGCAGATTTAGTCCACTTAATCTGCAGAGAAAACTGAGATAACAGAGGAGGGGTCTGACCACAGACGCCTTCACAGTCGAGACTCTTAGCTTTTTAGCACTGGTCATGCAATGATCTGGTTACAGCTTCATGAATGTGAGTCTTTAGCCGGCACATTACAGCCATGCAAGCAGCCTCCCCAGAGAGGAAAGGCCAGGTTTACTGACTCCAGCTCAGAAAGAAGCCAACAGCTTGGGCTGTGATCCACAATGCTGACTATCTGAGATGGAGAAAGCTAAACCTTAGCTGACAGAGCCATGCAAACTGTCTGGATCCTATCAGCCTGTGGGAATAGTGGGTGTCTAAACCCAAAGATATTAGGAATTGTTAAAGAGGAAGACTGAAATATTGCATGAAGGATTTAAGCAATAAGCAATACAGAGGCTTTCTCCAGCACAGAGATGAGACAGAAATAAATCTTCTGTGGTAAACAAGTAAACTGAAACAGTAATGCTGTCGTAATCATATGTGGGCAGACATGGTTGAGAGTTCAGAGCTGAGAGTTTCAGGCGATTGCTTTTGTCAAAACAGTCCTTTCGTCTGCCGGGCCTGTGCATTAAAACATTTCAATAGTGCAAAACCTTGGAGTCCCGAACATGATTCTACAGGAGTCTTTCAATCAAACTAATGCAATAATCAATTGAGATTAACTGTTTTTGTGCACCCCTGACCCACCCAGTGACCCCTAACATTCAGGTCAAACAAAGCAGCAGGTCTTTAAATTTACCCCTCAGATAAATCCTGAGCCTGGATAAGAGACCTCATCATTCCATTAATAAAAGTATTGATTAATATAAAGCTAATTAGGAGCCATTCAGGAGGCTAATTGAAAACACACCTATTTTGTAGAAGTGAAGATACCGAAGGGTGAAGTTTTCAGAGCTGTGTGGACTGTATTGTTGTTGCTTTTAAATTACTATATGCCGCAGCATACATGTTTCATGACACATTTAACTAGACTGAAATTTTTTACACTAGTTTTTTTGTGTATGTCTAGTTGTTTCTTATAAAATGTGAACGCAAAAAGCAAGATCCATCCAAGTTGTGCAAGTGGCCTAAGGCCACTACAAAATACATGTTTTAAATGCTTAAATGCTTTTGGGAAACATTTTAGAGAGATTAAGTACAAAGTATATGCTATTAATATTCTACTATAGCCATGTTATTTTCATGCTAAAGAGGCTAGCAGAGACTATAACATTTAGCTATCAGGGTAGACCGATGCACCATGGTTATCAAAGGTTTTAATTAGAAAACACTATAAATATGTAAAAATATGAATTCAAACTCTTAATAAGACAAATGTTTAATTTCAAAGTTGTCTGTATGTTCTTAATACGATTACCCTTAACATGGCCTGCTATTATTTAGCATAATTAGTATTACAACCATTCAAAAACTGGTGTACAGCAAGCCTTTTTGCCATTTCCCCTACCTATTCAAACACAAAAGCAAAGCCTAATACACCTGGCTAAACCCACATGACAACAATTGCCATGCACTCATGCACAACCCCGAGCTGTATGTTTACTCATGTTCTGTGTATTTCCATGTAATTCAACATATCGTTCAGTAACAGCAGTGGGTCCTGCTATACAATTTGTTCCTGTATCTTTTGTTGCAGAGAAATGGGCCAAAGTTCTGATTCTTGCGATCACAGACGATCAAAGTCAGGACAGCTCTCAGGCATCTACCCTCAGCCTCAGCTCCATCCCCATAATTATCTTGAGTGTACTGCAGATGACCCCACATGGACAAAATTACTGCCTTCACTCTTTTCCACAGTTCTGAATAGTCAACAAGAAATGTGCATGCAACAATATATCCCCTATGTGCTTTCTACCTCAAAGAATATTTTCTGATTTTGGGCTCAAGGCCTCCATCTGAAAATTACTTCATTGTAGAAAAATGGCTTTATTATAAGACACCAATCATCATTTGATGGCATTTTGTTGTCTTTGAAGAGAGCGGATTCATGTATAAAGAAGTATGAAAAATGAGGGCACTTTTCTGTCATTTTTGCTAAACAATTTGGATGGAATTAGTTTTAGCACATGACATCTGTCCTTAGAGATGCAGACATGTGGAATATGCCCAGCTGTGTTTGAATAAACCCACACACACAAGTACAAAGAAAATCAATATTTTTTAACAATTTGTGTCTTTCCCTCTGTTTTTAATACAGCCACAAACACTTGAGACAGAGTGCGTCCTAAATTGCAGAGTATTGTAGGTTTTTTTTCATTGAACCGTGTGACATAAAGGCTTTGTGGTCGCAGTGCAACAGTATTTCAGGCAATCTGCCACAGGAAATAATAAATCTACACAAACCTGTATACTGTATGAATCTGTATATGAATGCATTTAGTTCCCGTCAAAGGTATTGATTTTAATTTGAGACCAAGATTTGCTTCTTCCCTCAGATCTTAATGAATTCCATAATATAAATTTTGCAAGCTGAACCTGTCTATGTCATAACAATCAACAATCTGGCATCTTAAAAGATTGTCTTCTAACTAGGTAAACCAGAAAATTAATCTAAACTGTCCTATTGTCTTGTTAACCTAAACACAGGTCAAACAAGATTTCTCCTGACCATGCTGGACAATTCAGCTAAACCCAGCATAAGGAGATAGCAGCTTAAATGTTTTTAAGTTTTAACTTGTCTGCAACAGCAAGTTTATCGATGGTTAGAGAACCAACAACCAGGATCTGTGGGTATTCAACATTTGGTGTTACAGATAGAAGTATTAAATTATTACAAGTATTATTTGTAATACTTGTAATACTAAAGTAATTATTAAAGTATTACAAGTATCATATTCACTTTCACGTGGGTAACTGTCAACAGTTTACACACAGCGCAGTGAAATATCTAGCCAGGCTCCATGGCAGCACTGATTACTGTATCTACAACAGATGAAAATGAACTGTAAATGCATATTTCTGACACAGGTTTAAAGTGACTAGCTGGCACGGGGCTCCCTGAGCTCTTTTAAAGAGAGGGGGAAATTCTAGATAAGCTGGAACAGAGCCAATAGTGAAATGGTTCAGAACAGTGCATGGGCAGGACAGCGCTATCTAGACACATTCTGAGCAAGTAGAATTTGCATTTTTGTTATTTGCATTTATTTTTGAACTTGCATAAGGCAAGTCTTTATATACAGTAGTTTGCCTTTGCAGATGTTTTTGCTCTATAATTTAATGTTATAATATAACAGCGTATAGACACTGAGTGTCTTTGGAAAACTTAAAAGAGGTTAAATGTTACTTTCAGCTGCATCACTAAAACTGCAACACCTAAAATTAGACTGACACTATAGATCCTTTAAACCAGAATGTGAATGGAACTTAATTCATACAGCAAAAGCAGGTTTAAGCTCTCTGTATCCCCCTTTGTAAAAGGGGAGATACAGCTGTGATCTTAGTGTGATGTGAGAAGATATACCATGACATATTATAAAAGACAGGCACACAGAATGTATCATAAACACACCGGAAACGTACAGGCTGCAACAGTGTCGCTGTTTTCAAAAGCTTTGTCTTATTATCATTAATATGTATTGGAAATGTATTTGATTTATTTAGAATTTCTAGTGCTTCTAGTGGCCCAGAATCTATAAAATTCTCATTTGTTGCTGTGACCAGACAACAACTTCATATTATATTTCACAAACATATTTTATGCCAATAATTTTTTAGTTGACTTGCAGTATACTTGAGTGTTTCTTTTTTTTGACTTAAGCATGACAAACTGCTATGGGTCTTTATACAAGAAACCACAGTTTTGCTTTTTATAAATTATAATTTATTTTATTTTAATGTAGGCGTCATTTCTTGGGTTTGTGTTCAAAGATGGTGGGGTGCAGGTTGAGAAATAAGAATATGCAGATTTTGGAATTATATGGGCAATATTATTGGCTTAGCTATATACAACAGATAATGTATTTCAACTCAAATGAATTTTGGAGAGCCTTTCAAATGTACTGCTGCATGGACTTCAGAGAGCTGCTCCTTGCTCTCATGTTCTTATGATGTGGAGGAAAATATATACAGAATGCAGTTTAAAAGCTACTATTCTTACTGACAGCTGCTGACTTTATGTACTTTTCATCATTTGGTTATTTATCTAGAGGTAAATACTTCTATTCTCTCTGTCCATATTCTTTCCAAAGAAAATCAGGAGATCATAAACAACATAAAGACATCATGGAGTAATCTTGTTTACATTAGGTCACTGCTGTCTCATTTCTGGTTAAATTGTCAGCCCTTCATCACTGTCAGTAATTCTGTTTGTTCTAAGCAAAGCAACTGTTAAGTAATGATTTTCGGCTGAAAGAGAAACAGAATTAAAGTTGTAGCTTAAATATGTAAAGCACAAGAGTAATACTGCCATCTACTGTATCTGTAGATGCTGGGCCAACACAACTTACCCAGATTGTGTAAGTGAGAGGGAGAGAAAGAAAGCTGGACATCTCATGGAGAGCATTATGGACATTTGACCATAATGGTTTGTAACTTTATTTGTTTTCCAGATGTCTGTTTTTGGCTGTTTGATTGTAACAGAGTATGTGATCATTTTTACAGTAAATAAAAGAAATAAAAAAGTGTGGATAATTGTCAAAATTATGTAAATACTAATATTGTGCCAATACAAAACACATTCTCAAACAAGCTGAAAATTGTATATTTAGCTGCAAGTAGCAATAACACAGCCAAGCACAACAGCAGATGTATGTCCAAAATAACAGGACATGTATGTTTTGTGATGATAGTAGGAAATTCAGTTTAAAAGCCGTAGGTGTACACAGAGTTATTTATAATGCTAAACAATTGTCTATAAATTGTAACCAAATTATTTTAGAAAAAGGATTTTACTTCATACTCTCAAAAAATATACTTTCATTTTATAAATATCGTCTGGCTATTATTTTGGTAAGCGATTCATCATCTGTACAGACCTAAAATAGCTCGCGTGAAAGTCGTGTTTGATCCTGCACGGATGAGTAAGTTTTGGTAGCTTTTGTTGCGGTTAATGTAGAGGCGTGTCTAATCGCCAGGTAAAGTTTATATTCAGATCACACTGTTAAGTTGTCAGGAAAAGCACTTTAGTTGTTCATAGTGCAGTGGTAGGAAGCGTATTTCTATTTGTTTTTCCCTTGTTTACAATAATACAGCGTGTAAGTACATCTAGACTTGTCTTTAGTTGTTTACAGCGCAGTGGTAGGAAGTGTATTTGTATTAGTTTTTTACCTTGTTTACAATAATACAGCGTGTAAGTACATCTAGACTTGTCTTTAGTTGTTTATAGCGCAGTGGTAGGAAGTGTATTTGTATTCATTTTTTACCTTGTTTACAATAATAGCTCGCGTGAAAATCGTAGAGCTCACTCTCTACTGATGACTTCTCTACATCCTTCCTCAACAAAACTGCAACAATCAGTGCTCAATTTTCCACACCTCATACTGACATCTTTATTACACCAACAACACCACAAACACTCACTTCTTTTTCTCAGCTCTCTGACTCTGAGGTCTCCAAACTCATGTCATCTAGCAATCCTACCACCTGCCTGCTCGATCCTATTCCATCTCATCTTTTACAAGCCATTTCTCCAGCAGTCATACCAGCACTTACTCATATATTTAATACATCTCTTCACACTAGCATTTTTTCCCACTTCATTTAATCAGGCTAGGGTAACCCCACTGCTAAACCTAACCTAGATCTAACACTTCTTGAAAGCTACAGACCGGTATCCCTGCTTCCATTCATGGCCAAGATTCTAGAAAAAGTNGTGTTCAGTCAACTCTCTGCCTTTCTCTCCCAGAACAACCTCCTGGATAACAACCAATCCGGCTTCAAGAAAGGTCATTCGACTGAGACTGCACTGCTCTCGGTTATTGAAGACCTCAGACTGGCTAAAGCGGACTCCAAATCATCAGTCCTTATTCTGCTAGATTTGTCAGCCGCTTTTGATACTGTTAACCACCAGATCCTCCTGACTATGCTCGAATCACTGGGCGTTACAGGTAACGCATTCCAATGGTTTAGTTCTTTCCTCTCTGACAGGTCATTCAGGGTGTCTTGGAGGGGAGAGGTGTCCAACCTGCAACACCTAGACACTGGGGTGCCCCAGGGCTCAGTTCTTGGACAACTCCTCTTCTCCATCTACATGGTGTCTCTAGGATCTGTCATTCAGAAACATGGCTTTTCCTATCTTTGCATTGCTGATGACACCCAGCTCTACCTCTCTTTCCACCTTGATGATCCAACGGTACCGACTCGCATCTCAGCCTGCCTGACGGACATATCGTGTTGAATGAAGGACCATCACCTTCAACTCAACATTGGCAAAACAGAAATGCTTATGGTTCCACTCAACCCATCTCTTTCTCACAACTTCTCACTTCAGATTGACGGGTCAAGGATAAAAAGGGAATGAAAGATATGCTCTCTTCTTTTTCCATGCACTTTTTCCTTTGAGTGTTTTCCCTGAGCTCTGCTCTTGGATTCTGCCCTTACTATGCTCATCTCTAACTCTATCTCTATCTAAGCTCTAGGCCCAACTTTCAGGCCTCTCTTTTTCGTCTTTTTTTCTCTATTTCTATTCTTTAAGGTAATATCACATACACTGTTTAAAGTTAATTACATATGTTATTTTACCAATTACATGCATCTTCATTGTACCCATTTCATTGTATAACTTCAGGCAGTAATGTTAATAAATCCTTTCATCTATAAACTCTGTACCAACTAGTTTCACTTCATTGTTAATAATTAAAAGCAACATAGTGGAATACAATATAATCATTATAGCAACGCTGTCCCACATATAGCTATCTTAACTGCGCTTATTTCCGTCATTGTTATAAGTAGCAGAAGGGTGAAAATTGACAGAAAATATACAGTGTTACACCATCTTGCTGTTAACAGTTTTCTAGTCATTTCGGCATTCCTACAGCTTGAACCACTGTAGTTGAAAACACCCTTACAACATTTTGGACACATGCAACTTTTTCTGCATGAAACAACGGTCACATTGTATATTTTGCACACTGGACATAGTATAATAGTATATATTATTATACTATAGTACTATTATAGTATAATATAATCTGTATCCAGTCTTTTTAGGTCTTACTGAGTGTTGAGATTTGGGTCAGTGCTCAAATGAAAATGTCATCACAAACTACTAAGGTTTGACCTCTGAATGCCCTTGTGCACTTCAGTTATAGTATCTGAAAATCAGTGGGCTGAACCAAAAGCTCTTGAAAAGGTTGCCCAAAATGCTTTGTTTGCTGTCATGTAGCATCCTATGCAGGGAAAATGTTGTTTTTAAATGTGTTTTCAAAAATGAAAATGAAGTTTGGAATCTGGAATCAGTGGGAATTTTTCCTGGAAATTCTAACTTGACTGAGTTCAGTACTATCCTTTCTCTATATAAAAACATAATATCAATGCCACTTTAAGTAATAAGACCTCTACATTTATATGCTCAAATAGCAGCGATCTATAGATACAGATATTCTGGAGATGTATTTTAAACCCTAGAGTATGTGGTCATAACCTGGTGGTACAACAGCTTGATTAGACATCACTCTCTTGTTCTTTGTGTCCCTGCCTGCTGTGATTCTGTAGATTAGCTCTCAATCACAGCATGCATGACCACGACTCTAATAACAGTAATTCAGTCAGAAGATTTGGGGCTGAATAAACTGGAGTGAGCACACACCTTAAAATCAGTTCCCTCCGTATTTCAAGGGGCAAACACAGATTCTGCATGTGTCTCGATATGTATTACACAGCGTGTAATTTGACAGCACTCCATATGAACCTCTGCAGACACAATCAAAAGTAAATGGAGGAGATTCTCGACTGGTTTAAGAGGTATTCATTACCTCCAAAAGCCTTAAGAAGCCTCTGAACAACTACACTATAACAGTGAGTATATGCCTCTAAGAGAAAACAATACAAAGGCTTGCGGGTTACCTACCATAATAAGAGAGCCTGCATGAGGAGAAATAAAAAAACTCCTCCACTTTAAGATCATTTTGATTTTGTTGCATTCATTTTTATATTACTATTGATCTTAGTCCAAAAAACATTAATGAATATTCTGACCGGTGTACATATAATATGAATGTCTAATGACAAAGCCTGTCCCATCTGCAAACTCTTGATTTTTGGCCATGGCAACTAAGCTATAAATGTACATAGTAGATATGGATTACAGATTGGGTGATACACAGATTGGCAGTGTGTGATGTAAAAAAGGATAGAACATCTCCATTCTGTAACTCTGGGATGCTGCTGTACTATAGATGAACAGTAGGCCCCAACTGAAGCCATATGGTGACAAAGGCCATTGAATCTTCCCTAAGGTCTTTAGTCCAGCCACAATCTATTGTCAGGCACTGTTGGGGTAAGGTGATACCCCCTACAACTTTACAGAGGCTGTTTGCATGATAGCATCAGAAGGTCAGACTACATGGCAATCCTTCTGCCTTTCTTTTAGACAACCATCAAGCTAAATGACAGGAAACAGTTTTATCACCACCTGAGCATTAATTTTATATGATGGTTATGGGAATATTTTGCTTTCTGTCTGGATCTGTTTGAAACTGGTCATTCATTTAATTGATTCACTCTGTTACTACTATATTACTATGTTAAATACAGGATGTGATTTGCATGATTTCATGGTTTAAAAACGTCTTGGTTACATATGTAACCCCCGTTCCCTGAAGGAGGGAACGGAGACGTTACGTCAAGTGACTGACGTATGGGGTCTTGCTTGAGAGCCCTTTCACCTTCGCGTAGTAAAAAATCGCGCCAATGAGCATCGGCCCGAGAGGAGAGAGCCAATGAGCATTTGGGCAAAGCGCAGTGCGTCGGCTCACGCCGGAAGC